>BRYE01000008.1:2522500-2525000 GCA_030159115.1 Actinidia arguta var. hypoleuca
TCGACCTCGAGTTCGTCTTGAGATATTAGGTGGGTAGGTATGATACAGGTTCCAAGGTATCATACCTTGGTCTACTCCTCTCTCTCTATGGTCGGTAAAAGAGAAGTCTTCTTTGGAAGGCTCTTTTGACAAACTTTTCGCTCTGACCTCCAATTCACATTACTCCTTTGGTCTCAGTAAGGTGCCCAAACCCTTATCCCAGCCTAGGCAACATTGGAGTCTTCTTGAGTGAGGATTAGGAGATTGAGATATTTTGTAAGTGTTGGTGAGGGATCCATGGAGGCCCTCACCACCTTGTAGCTTGTCTGATGGAGATGTATCGAGATATTTCTAAATATTGGTGGGGGCTCCATGGAGTCCCACACCTTGAAGGTTGGCTAAGAAGCCGAGAGTCTCGAGGTGAATCTCAAATCATGGTGAGTGAGCCCCCGATTAGGCTTGGATGACGATCCCATTTGTTTACCCAAAAGGCAGTCAAAAGTTCAGAGTTGATGGCTCGTTCACTACGAGACTCCGAGGGCTTATGGGAAGTGAAGCTTTGGTGGATATGCGGATCCTGGAGGGGACACTTTTCGGAGAGGGGAGCCCTTATCCCAAGTTCCATATACCTACATTAATACCCATGAACTCATGATTCTAGTAAGTGTGTGCGTGCATATGGTGATCCTTGGAGAGGGCTAAGAGATGAACTTCATTGCTCTTTGATATTGAGCTCTTTAGCTTTTGGAGATATCCCAAGAGTTCCATATACCCACATTAATGCCCCATACATGCATGCACTCGTGACTCTAGCCAGTGTGTGCATGTCTAATGCTATTTGAGTCACTTGTAGAAAATTGGAGTTCTTGGAGAAGGGAACCCCTTGGCTCCTTGGAGGTGTTTCTTGTAGGAGAGCTCTTGGCTCCTTGGATGTGCTTGGAGAAGGGAGCCCCTGGTTCTCTTAGAGCTGCTCTTGGAGGAGTGATGCCGTTACCTGTTGTGTTTCTTTTTACTTGAGATCTTTAAATTGTGAAAAGTCTTGGGAGGGTCTTGGTGAGCCTTTGTTTTGTAGGAGCAGTTATAAACTCTGGAGCCTTGGTGAACTTTTGTGTTAGTGGAGCCTTGTGCCTTGGCACATTGTGTTTCTTGGAGTTTTGTGCTTCTTGCAGTTTTGTGCTTCTCAGAGGCTGCGGTTTTACTTGGCCAAATTTATTCACTATGTGGATGACCATTAACAACCATCATCGCCTCGAACCCTTTGCCGAGAGGAACACCTGCCTAGACGCCAACCCAACAACTGTCGGGCCTTGCCCCCATCTCCGACCGAGCGGGGTAGCCGGCCGAACCCTCTTCGAGAGAGGTCTTTGAGTTTGTCGAGCCCTCCAGGCGAGCCCATTGAACACTGAGCCTAAAGCGAACCCAGTGTTTGACCGAGCCCACATGTGAGCATAGGTGTCACTAGTGCGAGCTTAATGTATCCCCGAGCTTCTCCCGCCACCAAGGTCTGATTTAATCGAGCCCCCCTAGCAATCCTTCCTTTGCGTACGAGCCCAGTGCAGTGTGTTGTGGAGCTCTGCACCTCTTTCCGAATAAACAGGCCCTGTGTCGTTGATCGTTGTGGAGCTCTGCACCTCTCGTCGAATGAACCCTCACTTTGCCTTAGTTTTAGAACTCATTCGAATTTTTTTTGCACTTATCCGTGCGAGCCCTGGTTTTGTTGAGTGATTGCTTCTCTTTTGATCGGTGCAAATAGGCGAGCCAAGCATTTTTTATAAGCCCTTCTCCTACCGAGCCATTGTATACGCTCGTGAATTTTGAATTTGAGCTCCGGTGAGTCTTGGTGAGCCCGGTGAGCCCAATGAGCCCACTTTCCCTTGTTGAGTCCTTGTATACACTCGGTGAGCCTTGGTGAGTTTAGCTTTCCAGCGAGCCTAGTGAACTGAGCTTACCTAGGTGAGCCCTTGTAAACATTTATCAAATTTTGAATTTGGCGAGCCTTTCCCGTGCGAAGTGAGCCTAGTGTTGTCTTGGCCAAGCCCACTGAGCCCTCTTTCACTTGGTGAGACGTGAGCCTTAGTGAGCCAAGCTTGCCAGTGAGTCGAACTTGCCTTGATGAGCCCTTGAACAAATTTAGAAAAAATTTAAAAATTTCGTCCGTGTTCTTCGGAGAGATGCATCTCTGGGATGCTCTTGGAGAGATGAGTAGCTCCAGGGGAGATGCTTTTGGAGAGGTAAATAGTTCTGAGGAGATGCCATCTTGGGGGAGGTTCACTCTCCAAGGAGATGTTGGAGAGGGGATGCATCTCTGGAGAGATGCTCTTTGAAGAGGTGAATCGCTCTAGAGTGATGCCATCTTCGGGAAACACGGTTGAAGAGGGGAGGAGCTCCAGGGAGATGTTGTGGGAGAGGGGAGTAGCTCTTGGGAGATGCTTTTGGAGAGGTGAGTAGCTCTGGGAAGATGCTCTTCGATAGGGGAGCAGTTCTGGGGAGATGAGTATTTCTCGAAATCGATGTATCTGTC
>BRYE01000008.1:2532500-2542500 GCA_030159115.1 Actinidia arguta var. hypoleuca
TCGACACATAACGTAGGGAGATTATCAAAATCGAATATAAAATGTTATTTTTTTTCAATTGGAAGATTGATCCAAACTACAGGAAGGTTATGTGTTTTTTTCTTAAATCATAGGGTGATTATGTGTCAATTTTAAACTACAGGGAGTTATGTGTTAAAAGTTCAAATCACAGGAGATCATCTGTTCGATTTTAAACTACATGGAGATTATGTATTTTTGAATCAAACAACAAAGAGGTAAAGTATACTTTCCCCTTAAATTTAATTAGTCCGCCCTCTCAATCGTACGAGTCAGTGCGGGTTAGATCAAGTTGACGGGGTCGGCGAATTTGTTTGCACACTACAGCCCAATTTAAACATACTTTTACACCTTCTACCAACTATCCTTAATGATCTGTTTTTATAATTTTTTTTTGGGTAAAAGAAAGAATATGATTTCATTCGTTAATACAAATGGGAAAGATTTCAGCAACCTAGCTAGCTGGCATTGGCACATCTCACATGCGATGTCTGGGATAATGAGGAACGTGTTATGTAAGTTGTTCAATCAGATACCATAAATAACAATCACAAAAAAATTATTTGAAGGGACTAGAGAAAAGAGTTACAATTTGGGTTCATTGTTGTTACTTAAATGTATCTAAATGCCTAATCATAGGGTTCTTCTTCTTGTTTTTATACAGTCAACCACTCAATTTATGAATAGGAAAGTTAGGGATTTATACATCATTGAGAATTCAGGCATTAGGTAAACGTCGTCCTATCAACTTTTATACTTGTGCTTGGATGTCTAGCTATTGAGAAAATTCAAGCTGGGAATTTGAAGGATGAAACTCCATGTCTTACTTGCTCCGAGAGGTTTACTTAATTATTTCTTAACACACGGTTTTGTTTTCTCCAGATGTTTAGTTGTGAGGCAAGCTAAGCATTCTTTTATTGAAAAAAAAAAAGCCTAACCCTGGAGGTGACCCTCAAGCTAGATTCTCTGGGAGTCATCTCTTAGTAGGTGTTATATTTTTATTATTCAACTCATGTAATAGTAAATAGTGAACTTGTACATAGAAAGTGACACCATCAATAATGGTGTGGCCATTATTGGAGAGAAGCTAACTCTACTCTCTTTTATGTGGGAGTCATCTCTTAGTAGGTGTTATATTTTTATTATTCAACTCATGTAATAATAAGTTGTGGACTTGTACAGCGAAGGTGACACCATCCATAATGGTGTGGCCATTATGGGAGAGAAGCTAACTCTACTCTCTTTTATGTGGGACCCACGTAGGACAGGTTGGGCGCTAGGACTATGGACCCAAATGTGTACACTAGGTGGAACAATTGTGAGTGCTTTGTTCTTGTAGCATGTGGAGTCCACATTCTAGAGAGTTTTCAGACTTGGAACCGAGTCAGCCGACATATGTGAGGCAAGAAAAATGTGGTTCACATAAAAGAAGCGTAAAAGTTCAATTTGAATGGTGAATCTCATCATTGAGATATATCCTTTATCAGACCCCATGCAATTTAATGGCCACCCCATTTATATAGTGCCATAGTCGAGTTTGTGATGTTACTTATATCTACATTGAAATATTCTATATTGAGTTGTCATAGCATATGGTATTCAATCTTTTCTCAATTAACCTTGATGATTGTTATTTTTTTAATTTGACATGTACATTTTATCTTTTGACTTGTGGGCAAAAGGGAAAGTGAGATTTAGAAAGCTTGGGTGGACATAGTCTGGATTAGACTAGAATTTTGTACAAAATAAAGAATCGAATCAGTAATAATGGTTTCACATAATTGGGAACCAATCCGATTTGTTATCTTATGTGGAACCAAGTTTACTTGTAATTTAGTCACAGTTCTAACGTGTTGGTATGATCAAAACATGATATTTTGAATCGAATCAGTAATAATGGTTCCACATAATGGGAAACCAATCTGATTCGTTATCTTATGTGGAACCTCATCATCTTATGTGGAACTTAACCGTGGAACTTATGTGGAACCGAGTCTGCTTATAATTCAGTCCCAGTCCTAAAGTGTTAGCAAGATCAAAACATGATATTGTAGGGTTACAGTTATGAGATGGAGATAGAGAAAATCGAGGATAGATACTCACGGCGGTTCTATGGCTGTGTAAGTAATTTTAACCTGGTTAACCAACGATGCCTGGATTGCAACCACAAGAATAGTGAGATCGGTCGCCAGAGTTGTTTCCGAAAAACGGCTCTTCGATGGTCAAGGTATACGTCCGGAATCTTAGAGAGAGAAAAATATGTATGGTTTGATAGTAAGGTTGCACTTACCTCTATGAGAACAACAATGTTTTTCTTTATTCCCTAACTCAACACATGGCTCAATGCGCTTACCTTTTTCGTCACTCGATAAACTGTGACTTGGTGCGTGTTTGTACTTGTCAATTACTGTGTCAGTGAGTATGCGACTGACCTAGCCATGCCCTTACGGCGTGACTAGTAGCTCATGATCAACTGCTAACGTCTTCATCCGGGAGTGGAGCTGTCAAAACGAACTCAGACGTGCAAGTCACTTTCTGTCCCCAGACATTCCTTGAGAATATCGTCGGTCGTTGCCTTTCGCCAAGTTTCCAGCGCAGTATTGTTTCGAGCTCACTGAGTTGCGGCACCTTTGATGTAACGAATGCCTTGGCTCGGACGGTACGTCTTTAGTAATGACTGCTCCGAGCTTCGGCATAGAGGACTTTCAAGTTCGCTCTGTAGCAAGGGCTCGACGTAGTTCTCCGCCCTAGCAAGGTCAATTTCCAATGGTCTCTCAACCGAGCTTCGGTGCAGGGGACCACCGAACTTGCTTCTTGAAAGTAGCTCAGCGGAGGTCCCTGCCCTTATAAGGCCAGATTACATCGTTGTCTAATTTGTCCCGTTACAGATATACTAAACCTAACATCCACTTTAACACCCAAATACCAAAATCAAACATCCAAAATATATTAAACTATAACCAAACATCCAAAATATTAATCCTCGAAATGATGGTTGTGATTAGAGAGAGACAGGGAAAAGAGTTAGGGCGTTCCAAGTGTTGTGTCGTGAGCATTTTATATAGTACGGTGCTAGAAATTAGGGTTGGGGACCAGAAATTAGTATCAGGGAGGGTTCAACTATCTTTGCTGAGCAAAAAAAAAAAATTATACACGCACACACACAAAACCAGTCCAATTTGATCGGTTCGAGCTGCGTTTTTGAAATAAAAAGACTGCCAAAAAATTTGCTATATATTTTTGAGAAGCAAAATCGAATCATTTAAACCGTAGAACCGATTAGAGCGGTGCGATTTAATTTGATTCATTCCAATCTGATTTGACGATTCTTCAAATTTTTTGAAGACCCTACCGAATGAGACTGCATCTTTGTCATGAGTTCCACATTCTAGGCCGTATGGAAAGGGCTGGCAATAATGGTGACTGGCTCACAACCCCTAGATCAAGTTAGAAAGACTTTGATACATTGTCAATTGGGAAAATAATCAAGTGCTCGACCCCACGCAAGATATGACCCACAATCCACATTGAGTGGTTTCGAGCACTTGATTGTGCAAGCTACCGACAAAAAATGTCCAAGTGTCACATGCTAAATGGAGTGCAACACCATCTAGTCCATGTAGTATGATGCTCTAGAACTACTAAATAACTTCTCAGCGAGATGTACTCGGACTAACCCCTAAAATGGAAGAGAAAATTGAATGTGACGATGATATTCATTATATTATTATTAACACCTACGTATAATATTATTATCAAATAAGATTTGCATATTAATGATAGTTTCATTCCAATCGTGGAGTCACATTTTCCTTAGTGTTTTATAATAACATTTAGTTCAAATGTCACATGACAAATGGAGTGCAACGCCATTTAGCCCATGTAGTATGATGTTCTAGAATCACTAAGTAACTTCTCGCGAGATATACTCAGGCGAACCCGTAAAATGAGAAAGAAAATTCAATGTAATAATAATATTAATTATGTTATTATTGACATCTTTTATGGAGAGAAAATTCAATGTAATAATAATATTAAATATTTTATTAGTGACACCTTTTACGGAGAGAAAATTTTATGTAACCGATAATATTAATTATGTTATTATTGACACGTATTTGATATCATTGTCAAATAACATTTTCATAGTCATGATAGTTCCATTCAAATCGTAGAGTCACTATCTCCTTAGTGTTTTATAGTAACATTTAGGCCATTTGTCGTTCAATCAAAAAAGAACTTAACTCGAGAAGGCTAAACTAGTGAAGAAACATCTTTATATTTGAAATATACCTCCTTAAAAAAATAGTGAAATTTTACTGAGTCATTGATTCAAATAGTGAAAATTTTCTTGTTTGGCATTTGCGGTGGTGGTGGTGTAGGTGGTGTTGAAATGATGGTCGTTTTTCAAAATTGGTGAAATAAGGGCAATCTTTTCAAAATAACCCCAACTAAAAGCATTGGCCTTTTTCATTAATTTGGAGAGTATTTTAAAACATAGGACTGTTAGAAAATAAAAAAATATAATGTATTTAATTTGCAGAAACTAAATTAAATTCTATGTATGAAGCTCAAAATTTTAAATTGTATATTCTACTAAACTAAAATCTTGTTCATTACAATCATAAGTCAGAAAGTAATATGACAAGGAAATTAGAAAAGTAAAATAAAGACTTACAGTACCGGAATTCAAAATTGAATTAAAGACTGAGGCATGCATTGAACATAGTTTTCTTAAAACAAATTTGCACTCTCGTTATGGTGTTACGATCACTGGACGTCTGTTTTTCAGGATACAATAATCTATCGCACACAATTACAACATTATAACTGTGTGTACAACGAACAAGAACAATTTAGATTCTCTCTTTATGTGAAACTAATCAATATGCAGAGTGAGAATGTGATATTGGTCTAAAATTGAATGAATAAAAAAATCATAGGTGTATTGGTATTTATAGAGTAGGGGACTGTCCGGGTGAAGTAAAAAGTTGTTAGGACCAGACGCGTCCGATCAACGATTCGGTCAACACGAACCGGGGCAGCCCAAGCATGAAATAGTGCAAAGCCTTTGAGCGAAACGGTGCAACCAGTATTGGTCAACCCGCAAATCGTTTCGCTAAACCCAAAAGGAATAAAAATTTAAAATAAATTAAATTTATGCAAAAAAAATATATAAGTCTTGGGCTGGCCCAACAATCTATTTATCATTAAACCCAAGCTCAAGCCCAAGCCCAGGCCCAGCCCTATTCAATTGGTCGACGACGCGTGCACATGTGGGGTGTATTGAGAAACTTAGTTTATCTAAGTCTCCTCCGCTTTTAAAAACTTGGGTATGCCCAATGACACATTTTAAGCTTCCAAACTCAGACTTTATAAATCACTTAATTTTTTTCTTCCTAACCAATGTGGGACTAGGTTACAATTCTTTCTTTCAACAACTTCAACTAACCATTTTTAAAATGAATTTTAATTCACTTCTTGTAATATTTTTGACTTAATTTTTTTATAGATCTCTTCACCAATGTTCAAAGATTGTGTTCAATCGTTAACCCACAAAAAATAATTATGGGACCCACTTTAAAGATAGTTCTAAAGTGACTCAAAAAATTATAATATTTTCAACAGTCCCCCACATAAATAAAATTTGCATGACAAAATAAAATGCAGTTCCTAAGAGAGTTTCAACTGGGAATTCCCTACATAGGGGAGAGGTAACTTTTGGCAATGAACCTTCCCTTGCGAAATACTATCAGATTTTCTTGGCTAATTAGTGAACTTGATGTCTTGAACTGTTCAGACATTTGTGAGAATCAAGACAATAGCAATCACATAGAATTGTTCCAACCATTGTATAGTTCTTTTGGTTGTGTCATTTTTGACCTTGGACAATCTTGAATCTCATGAGTGCTTTAGAGAATTAACCTTGTCATTCTCATATAAACGCCTCCTTCACACTTACTTAGGTGATTCTTATTAAGAGTATCCTGTCATACTTTACTTAAAATTTCAAGATATAATAATCATTAAAAGCATAGCTTAACCTAAAGCGCAATAGGTATCACTGATTGATCATAGGAATATGTGAGATTTTTGATCTTTACAGTGATAGTTTAAGTTATCCCTATTTCGTTGTCCCATTGAACTTAGTTCTTAGAATTTCCAATCTTCTAAGTTGGGTTTTCATAGAGACGACTTTTAAGATATAGGCATTAAACTCATTCTTCTCGATAACCAATATACTTGATCCTTTTCAAGACTTTTGGTTAACGGATCCGTTATATTTTCTTTAGACCTTATATATTCAATGGAAATGATTCCATTTAACAATAAATATTTAGTGGTATGATGCCTACGACGTATATGTTGTGACTTACTATTATACATATTGCTTTGTTCTTTACTTATTGTTGACAAACTATCACAATGTATACAAATGGGTGGCACAAACTTTGGCCATACTGGAATATCTTCTAAGAAATGAAAATAGCATAACCATTCAGCCTCTTCTCTTGCTTTATCTAAAATTATAAATTTTGATTCTATTGTAGACCTAACAATACACGTTTGTTTTGGTGATTTTCCAAACACAGCTGCACCTTCTAAGGTAAATACATACCCACTAATGGATTTAGAGTCTTTTGAATCTGATATCCAATTAGGATCATAATGTCCTTTAATAACTTCCGGATATCAAGTATAACGTAACCCATAATTTTGAGTGTACAATGAGTATCTTAAGACCCTTGTTATAGCTACCCAATAGTCAGACCCAGGGTTGCTGGCATACCTACTGAGTTTACTAATTATATATGCTAAATCTGTTCTTGTGCAATTCATAAAATACATAAAACTTTTTATAATTCGGGAATACTCCAATTGTGATATATCTTCTTCTATATTTTTGTTAAATGATCATTTTTATTAACAAGTGTTCTTGCTACACACAAGTCATTCTTGTTAAATTTCTTTAAATTTTTTTCGACATAATGAGATTGAGATAAAGTATATTCATCAGATGTTCTAATAATTTCCATTCCTAGTATAACTTCTGTTTTGACCACATCCTTCATGTCGAATTTAGAGTTTAACAACTTTGTGATAGTTTTAATTATTTCATTATTACTATCAATAATAAGCATATCATCTACATAAAGGCAAACAAGGATATATCATTTTTCTGTGTCTTTAACATAAATACATTTGTCACATTCATTGATTTTAAATCCATTTAACATCATGACACTGCCAAATTTCTCATGCTATTGTTTAGGTACTTGTTTCAATCAATAAAGAGATTTAACAAGTTTACACACCTTATTTTCTTGCCTTGAAACTATAAAACCTTCAGGTTGTTTTATGAAGATTTTCTCATTTAAATTCTCATTCAAGAACGCAGTTTTAATATTCATTTAGTGCATTTCAAGATTGTATGGTGCAGCAATAGCAATTAGTCTATAATAGCAATTGGTGCATCTCCTTCAATTTGTCTATATCCTTTGAATAAAAGTCTTGCCTCATACTTGTCAATTGAACCATCAGGTTTCATCTTTCTTTTGAATATCTATTTATATCCAAAAGGTTTATTACTTGGTGGTAAATTCACTAATTTTCAAGTATAATTTTGTAATATAGATTCAAGTTCATTATTAATAGTTTTTTTCATACAGAAGATTCAAGAGTAGACATTGCCTCTTTATATGTTTGAGGATCATTTTTTAACATAAATGTTAAAAAATTTAGATCAAATGACTTAGATAATTTAGACCTTTTACTCCATGTAGGTTCATTAATATCTTTATCTTCTTGGTTTTGATTACTGCTAATTATAGTTTCAAACTTTTTCTTTGATTAACTTGTTTCTTGTGTAATCTTAGAAGGAAATATATGTTCAGAAAACAATGGATTTCTTGATGTTATAATTGTACCAACATGAATATCTGGATTATCTGACTTATACACTAAAAATTTATATGCACTATTATTGTTTGTATATCCAATGAAAATACAATCAACAGTTTTAGGTCCTATTTTTTTTTTTTGAGTAGGAATAGTTATCTTAGCCAAACACCCCCACACTCTTAAGAATTTATAAGTAGGATTTTTACATTTTTATAATTCATAAGGTGTTTGAAAAATTTTCTTATGGGATATTTTATTGAGAATATAATTTTCAGAAAGAATTACTTCTCCCCATAAATTCTGGGGTAAACTAAAACTTATCAACAAAGCATTCATCATTTCTTTTAAAATTTTATTTTTTCGTTTAGCAACTCTATTTTGCTGTGGAGAATAGGGTGTTGTTATTTCATGAATAATACTATATTTTTAACAAAATTATCAAAAGATGTTTCATATTGACCACCCTTATCGCTTCTTGAAATTTTGATCTTTTTGCTTAATTGATTCTCAACCAAGTTTTTATAATGCATAAATTTTTCTAAGGCCTCATCCTTATTTCTTAGTAAAAACACATAATAATATTTAGTGTTATCATCAATAAATGTTATGAAATACTTTTTCCTCCACGTATTTGAATATATTTCAAATCATATATGTCGCTATGGATTAAATGCAAATGTTCAATACTTCTTTTGATTGAATGGAAAAATGTTCTTCCTAATTTATATTCAACTTAAGTTTCACATTTGTAATTTGCATCAATATTAAATTTAGACAAATATTCTTTATTAATTAATTTATCCACAGATTCAAAATTAATATCCTAATCTACTATGCTATAAATAAGAAAACTTAAACAAGTAAGCAATAGATGTGTTCTTTTCATTAATAATAGATACTACAACCGTCTTTATATTCATTTTAAAGAGCCCATTACTCAAATAGCTTTTGCCAACACACACTTCATCTTTAGTGAGTACAAACTTATCAGACACAAAGGCCAATTTAAAGACATTCTTGCTTAACAAGGAATCAGACACTAAATTCTTATGAATTTCTGGCACATGTAGTACATTGTTGGGCAAAATTTCTTTGCCCGATGTCATCTTCAACACTATCTTCCCTTGTCCTTCAACTTTTGCTATTAAAGAATTTTTTATAAAAAGTTATTCCCCATTATTCATTGGCTGATAAGAAGTGAATATATTTTTGTTAGAACAAACATATCGGGTAACCCCAATATCGACCCACCATTCCTTGATATTATCTTCAACCATGTTAACTTCATACACCACTGCAGACATGTTTAATTCAAACAAATCATGTGATAAATATTCCATTTCAGTTACATGAGCTTGAGCATGTTTTGGATTTTTGAATGAACTTTCTTGAATTTTGTGTTTGCGGCAATCCTTTGCTCGACGTTCAGTCTTGTCACAAATGAAGCATTTTTCATTGAATTTATCTTTACTTTTGAATCGTCCCTTTCCCTTGGAAGATTGTTTAGGATGCTTCCTCTTATTATTTTTCTACCCTTATTCTACTATATTAGCCTTCGCCTTAAATTGAAAAGCTTGATTTTCTCTCTTTTCAGAAATTCGGTTGTCTTCCTCAATCCTCAAATGCACAATTAGATCTTCAAGATTTATCTCCTTGTGCTTGTGCAAAGAGAAATCTTTCCAAATTTAATGTGGTCAAATAGAATAGCATTTTTTATTGCCATATTTTAAATTAGCCCCATTGAATTTTTTTAACATGGCTCACCGGTATTGTAGGCACACTCAGGATATGAGTAGTAGCCTTATTGGATACTTCAGGCATTTCATTATTAGACTTATCACCCACATAAGTCATTTTCTATTTAATAAATTAAAATAACAGAATTTTAACTAAATTAATTATGAACAGAATAAAAGTTCTACTTGCAGTACTATAAAAAATTAAATACAAATATTTAAATCTGCTTTAACATTGTTAGAAAATTAAAAAATATAATGTATTTAATTTTCAAAAACTAAATTAAATTCTATGTATGAAACTTGAAATATTAAATTGTATATTCTGCAAAACTAAAATTTTG
>BRYE01000008.1:2567500-2570000 GCA_030159115.1 Actinidia arguta var. hypoleuca
TTTGATTGTAAGAGTTTTGTAACCGTTTGAACATCGAGTTATAGTGCATGACCTTTGTCCAAAGAAGTGAACACGTGGTTTTTTTCCCATTCAAGGGTTTCCACGG
This sequence comes from Actinidia arguta var. hypoleuca, assembly GCA_030159115.1. Lineage (NCBI taxonomy): Eukaryota > Viridiplantae > Streptophyta > Magnoliopsida > Ericales > Actinidiaceae > Actinidia > Actinidia arguta. The sequence continues at coordinate 2,567,607 of BRYE01000008.1, forward strand.
TAAAAAATCTTGTGTGCTTCTTGGTTGATTGGTTTGTTTCTTTTTATGTCTTGGATCCTACAATATTACTCAAAGTCATGATATCTTGATTAATATTGTAGTTTTTAGATCCTAAGATAAAACATAAACAAAGGCTAGTTTTTTTTCACTTAATATCTACTAAGTGAGCCCAAGATCTTCTATTTCATATGTAACATGTGTTGTATGACTGTGAAACAATCCCATCTTTCTCCCCTAGTCCCCCCATTTCTTGTTAGTCTACTGTGGAATCTCTTCAAGAAAGCTTCTTCAACATCAGAAAGCTCATCTGAACACGTATGAATAATACATTTACTATTTCTTCCTTTCCTTTAACAAATCTAAGATCCAAACATGCCCTAATTATCTTGTGTAAAACAATTTACTTCGATTTATGCATGTAAAAATCATTGTACGTTTTCCATTTGCCTGTTATCGCCACTACTAGGTAATTTATAATTAATATAATTTAACTGTTCAGGTAAACGTTTCGTATAAGCAAAGTAGAAATCAACTAAAGAGGACACAAATCGACTGAAGAAGACACTGCCTGATATCTTTGTCCATGAATTTAATCCTGCATAATTGAAAAGGTTAGACTAAGCATACAGACTTATTTAAGTATATGCGGTTTAGGTGGACAAACGATTCAGAAAACCCATGAATGAAATAACCCAAGTGTTAAGCATTTAGTTGTTTCGGCCCATGAAGGGGTATGAATTTAGTTCTGGGTGAAAAAGACCAGGCAGACGGTTCAAGTCGATTTGATTCTCGGGTCATTCTGAGACTCATCCAAACCAACTCGAGAACAGACCTATATAAATATAGATAGATATGGATATGGATATTTTTTTAAATGTGATTAAAATTGAATTACCCTTGAAACAAAAATAATCAATTGAATTCAATCAGAAATGTGTATTCATTCCATCCTGCTGGACCCAGAGGAAGGAAAAGAAAACAAATAACCAAACAAAAAAACAGTTATTTATTGAAAGTTTCAAATTGGGGTTATTGGAATATTGGCGACCAGCATATTTCTAAGAATTCTCATAAACAGAAATGAATGAGAAAATGCAAAATCAAGAAATCCACTTAATTATCTCAGTGGGAATGAAGAAACTTCTCTTATAGCACTAGCAGCCGTACATTCGTGCCCTGTTTGTCTACAGTATAGAGAAGGGATATGAGGTGTGGGCGGAGTGTCTTATTCGTGAAACCCATGCGCATTTTCTTGTTCCCTATAAGAGAGACCAGATATTACATGCCAAAACCATCAGGTATGTAATACCCCACCCCACATGGTATTACATGTCCCCCACCACCTGATATAGCTCTCTTCTCCATCTATTTGCCTAGATTAATCCTCTTTTCTTTATCTCTGTGTTATATCTTTTCCTAACCAGAAATACTACGTGTAGACTCACAGAGTCACAGTATATATATAATCCAATCCCTTCTATTACATATTCTATCTTATATCCCAAAGTACTGGATATCTTCTTAACCCCATATATTCCATCCGAACAATCAAACCGGACCTAAGGTCATTTAACAAATTCGCAAAGTTTCATAGTCAGACCTGGCTGTCAAAGCAAAGTGATAACCTAAAGTATGTTCCACTAGTGATCTGTACCAGAAAAGACATCAACTTGATTTCTGAACTTTCTCACCTGGTAATCAAGAGACTCTAGGAAGTCTCAATATGGGTTGGTCGTTATGGTGGAGTTTGGTGATTTGTCATCATTAAAAAAAGGAAGATGAGAGCTATAACACTTACATATTCACCTTTAAGTGAGAGAGTAAATAATATCCTCCACAGTGTGAAGTGCTATTCCAGCAAATGCCTATGGTGCTGTTTGATAAAATTGAATGCTGAAAATTAAAAAATAAGTACTGAAAATTGAACGTTAATGTTTTAAATTAAAAAATTATTTGATAAAAATATAAGTGCTGAATTTAAACTAATTGATATATTCCGAAAACTAAATCTACTTTACATGTTCTAAAATCTTTTTTTTGTTTTGTTTTGCTCTTTCAATTTATAAAAAAAAATGTATGTGGCTTGTTGGTTTGGTGATAGTGATGTGGTGGCTACAAAGCTAGTGTAATCATGGTAGTGGCAAAGCGATTGTGATTGCTGTGGTAGAGGTATAAAAGTGGTGGTGAGGGTGGGGGAAAGCAAAGGAGGGTGGTGGTGGTGGTATCAATATTGGAGGGTGGTGATGGAGGTGGAGGGTTGTGGTATATATGATGGTAGATGGGTGGTGGAATGGTAAAGGAAGCAAAAGTTAGCGACAGTGGTGGTGGAGGTGGAGGGTGGTGGTGGTATTGGTACGGGGTGAGGGAGGAATTGGTTCTGGTGGTTTTTGTATT
>BRYE01000008.1:2582500-2585000 GCA_030159115.1 Actinidia arguta var. hypoleuca
ACATGTGGTCTTTAACCGAAACTTTCAGGAGTCTATGTCGATTAAGTTTTTGTCTCTCCTTTGACAGAAATGGTTGAGGAAATAAACGGGAAACAGAACATACCAGGTGACTGGTCTCGTTTAATTGAACATTTAATGAACTCTTTTCCCATACTTTGGCATTCCCTCTGCTGTAAGGTCTGCAATTAAGAAATAATAAATTACAACATAATATATATATATATATATATATATATATATATATATATATATATATATATATATATAATTGGGCCCGCACAATTTACAAACTATAAGAATCATCAAATATGACAAATATTGATATAAAAATATACCTGATTTAAGACATCCTGAAACTCCTCCACGGGTCACAACTCCTTTCTTCAAAGGACTGCAAAGATCAAAACAACAAATCAAGAGCTGAGTATCAAGAGTTAGGATATAGAACTCAACAATAATTTGATGGTGTCATTAAAACCAAACAAAGTAGCTCACAAAAGGGTGGTATCAGTAATTTTCATAGAATGCATTTTACTCATTATTGCAATCTCTAGATTCGGAAATAAGAAATAGTTGTAGTAATGATCTCATCTCTAATTACAAACAACCCATACATGTCGTTGTAGAGAGCTCACTACTGTTGGAAAAAAATGTGAATGAAAGTCCAAAATGAGTTGTATTTAACATATCTCAAAAGAGCTGTTAAGCAATTCAAAAGGCAGCCATAAAAAACCCTAATGGCTATTAGTAGCAGCCCTAATGGTTGAGGATTATAGAGCCATAAACAGTCCCTAATGATAGGGTGTTTATGGCTGAGAGTTTTTAACATGAAAAGTCATGTATTTTCCCTATAAAAAGCTGATTTGTTAGAGAAGAAAACATACCAAGGAACACATCAAAATATTAGAGCATTTTAAGTTCTTTGAGAGAAAGAGAGACACTTTATCATGTTTGTCAAGGCTGTTACGGTGGTATTTCTGTAGTTCACGGTTCAATCATTTTATCCTACAACACTCTCGATAGGTGGCGAATCTGCGACAGCAGGACTTGACTCAATTTTTTTTTGTATCTCTAATTTTAGATTTTGTATTTTTATTTTTGTATTTTATTTATGTAATTTTAACTTATTACAAATGAATGAAATTATTATTTGAAATTTTATATTTGTCGAATCATTTTAACCAACAACTACCATCATTTATCCACCTGTTTGTTTTCATTTGGTTGACACTACCATCACCCTCCTATACCCTGATATGAGAACATCAACACTTGAGTTATCATGCCCTTGTTACCAACTTAAAACAAGGATGATATCCTAAATGTTCATTGTTCTGCGGATGTATAGAACCCAGTATCAAAAACCAACATAGCATCTTGCATGATTCCTTCAGTATTGTACTAAAATTTTCCATCAACATCGTGGTCCCTGTCCCAAGATCTAACAAGAACTGATAACTTCCATCATAAAAGATTATAAATTATATAGCTGCATAATCCGTCCAGTAGGTAAGGAGTCGAACAGCGAGCTAGTTTGCGGATTTGCAAATTGGGAGGAAAATCAGGTCTAATTCGCGAACTCATAAACAAAGTCTAATTCAACTAACCATCGACCGCCATGTGTAAAGCTCAATAAAAGCTTAGCAAAGCACTCCCCTCACGCGTTAAAGAACCACACGCAATTTGCGCTTAAGAGAATTGTACCCTAGTTCACGTATTCATATCCTCTTTCACCATGTTAATTTAGGTCTTCTCCTCCCCATGAAGCACATGTATGAATACGGGTACATGTACCGGTATAATATGAGTTCGTCAATAAGGCAAAACCTAAAAGGAATGGGGTACAGATACGGCTGGGGCAAGTCTAGTAAGGAATTATATGTAATAATTAGGTAACTAAATACAAAAAAAAAAAAAATAATTGGCTTAATTAATTAAGAATTCAAGCTATAAACTATATTTTAATGAAAAAGTTAGGTATTACGCAACAAAGGTTAATATTATTAGCATGCTAAGCTAGATAAAAAAAAATCACATCAAGCTAGCTTCATCTTCTCTATATAAAAGGAAGTATTATTTGTTGTAATCAAAAAAAGCTTGCTGAAACACCAAAGTCTAGAAAGAGAAGCTATCAAGTTTGGTCTCCTTGGAGATTAGGCTGCTTTGGTTCACTGGGAAATTTCTTGCTTCTTCTTCTTGAATCATCGCTCTCTTTGATCGCTTCTAAGATCGTTGCTGACTACAGATTGAGGATTTTTACACTGATTCCTGGATCTGGTTTGAACACAGATTGTTTCTAAAGACCCCTGGTCTGTTGGGTACTGGGTACTAGTGCTGCTGGATCTGTTATGAGCAAGACAACTCTGAATCTGGACTTGAGCTTGCTGTTCTTGAAAGACACATACTGGGTTGTTGTTCTTTCATCGATTTCTAGATCTGTTTTGGATACAGACTCTGTTTTTTACGCTGAATCTGTATTCAAACTGAGTCCTAGTTACTA
>BRYE01000008.1:2645000-2650000 GCA_030159115.1 Actinidia arguta var. hypoleuca
TAGTCTTCCGGATTAGTTGGTCCAGTGGGACGAATATTGAGTTATCAAGAAACTTGCTTTTTTAATTTGTTTTTCAAGAGAATTTGAATTTGTTTTCTTTTTAGCTTTTGCTTAGTTTCGACTTGCAAAAAAAAAGATTTTTCCAAACAAGATTCATCGTTGCACTAATTTGAGCTGCGCTGGGATACAGTTATCAAAAAAAATGTGTTTGACGCAAGTGTGTTAACTTATTTTGTAGGTCTATTGAAACTTAACGGAGGCCGAAAGAGATGTCAGAAACAAGCCGAGAGTATTTTGGAGGTGTTGTAGTCTGCCTACGAAGTGAAGTTTTAGCCTTCCAAGTATCAAAATGGACCTGAACATGAAAGTGGACAAGGCCTGTTTGAAGGCCCATTGGGCTTCCACACAAAGAGAAAAGGCCAATTGAGCTCTTGAATCATTCAACAGCCTCAATACAAGATTTGATTGCTTTGGTGAGTTTTTCTCACTCTTTTATTAAATTTTTCTTTGGTTCCTTGTAAGTAGATGAATTTAAAAATATAATTTTTGTATTCAAATTTAGAAAAAAATATATTAAAGACAAAAAAAATAGCTAACTTATCGAGTAAAAATAATATTTTTTGTCTTCACTGAATCTTTTTCCAAAATAAGATGAGTTTTTTTTCACAATTTTATATTTCTCTTATCAAGAGGAACCGAAAAAATAAAAAAATTTGATCAAACGGTTAAAAATATTTACTAAGACAAAAAAAATTCAAAAACTAAAGTACTTAAAAAAATTCAAAAATCTAAAAAATCTCAATAAATGATAGGCTTTGGCCCAAGATCTAAAAGTTTAAACTTTCATAAGCGGACCAAACCCATACAAGATTTTAATTAATTAATTAGGCAGTAATATTTGAATACGAAATCTATCCATGCTCTAATAACTTGTAAAAATTTAATCACAAACTCATCTAAAAATTTAAAAATTATTATATTAACCTCTATTTAGTGGGTCCCAATTTGTCAATTCTTCTCCTTTCAAAAAAATAATTATTCCATCTGGTGATTTTATTTGTATTCTCTTACTTGTCTGTTTCTCAAACACAGAAAATTTGATTGAGAGGAGGTTAAAAGGCCCTCTTTTGGACTTGGCCAATAAAAATGTTTAGACTTGTCTGCAAGATGTAGTTGCTGATAAAGCAAGGTTTGAAATTTATGAGCATGGATTCATAGGAATGGGGGCCCAATTGAATTGGAATTTGGGATTTTGTATGAACACATTTTAGAGTCAGTGATCACAGACCAAAAAACAAGAAGGTTTTTTTTTGCCATAGTTCTATTAGAGAACTGTTTTAGTTCAATTAGTTTATTTAAAAAAAAATTAAAGTCAAAACTTCATATAATTAAAATGGACAAAAATACCCCTATTACTTTGTATACCCCCAAATTTTTTTGTACACCCCATATTTTTTTGTACACCACTGTCATAATTGTTTTTACACCAGAATTGCACCTATACTATTGCCGTCGCCCACCGGCTGTTGACGGCTGATCGACGACTTTCTGACAAGTCACCAGCGACTTAAAACAGTGAAATTTGATTGTAACATTTATTATCGTCAAATTTTACTATTTCGAATAGTGACAAATACTCAAAATAATGAACAATAAAATTTAACTATTTTTTTTAGTGGTGGTGGTAAAAAAGAGTAGAATTTCATTGCTATTATTTTGAAGCAATAAAATTTAACTACCATCAATATTACTATTTTGAATTATAAAACTTAGCTATAAAGTTTTAACCATTTTTTTACCATAACAAACTCCAAACAAATAAACTTAACTCATAATCTTTACTATTTGAAAAGATAAAATTAAATAAGATAAACTTAACTGTGACAGAGAAACTTAATTGTTCAAACAGATAAATTTAACTGTTACAGAATAACTTAACTATTTGAACATGTAAAATTAATTCTTAACTTTTAATAATTTTTGCATTCACAAAAATTAAAAAAAATAATTTATTCACCATTGATTTTTTTTAAAAAAAATAACAATAACACATAAGAAATAAACCAGAAATAAAAAAATGTTCAAAGAGATAAAGAAAGTTGACAATTGTGGTAGAAGATGTTATAGATCTCAGATTTGACAGAGATAGGTGGAAGAAAGGCAATGGTGAAGGCAACTACAACTGCAACGTGGTAGTAATGGCGGCAATATAGTATGGCATTGTGGTGGCAGGTAGTGGGGGAAGGTCGTGGCGGCGTTGTAGATATCATATGTGAGGAAGAGAGATTTGACAGCAATAGTGGTGGCAATGTCGCAATGGTGGCAATGATGTTGTGGTGGCATGGTGCCTGCAACGGCGACGACGGTGTGGCTGTGGTTGTAATAGAGAAATAATATAGAGAAAATATAGAGAGAGAGACTCAAATCTATTTTGACTTGCTTTTTCTTTTTTTTATCTTTTATAATCTAGGGTATGAAGGAAACAATATTGTCTAATAATAGAGTTTTTATACATAAAACCTAGTTTAATAGACCCTAGCCCAAATATTTTTTAATTTAATAGATTTTGCAATTTAACAAAACACTTAGTAGACTAATTGTTAGTTCAAAACCAATACAAATACTCCAACCCAATTTTCAAAAAAAAAATTACAAAAATAACCCCAAAATTTAACCTTGCTAATAAATTAAACCATGAGCATTGCTATGACTTCCATCTCTTTTTACCATAACGTGCCACGTCTTACAACCACTAGTACAATGGGTCCTACGCTTGAATTAATTATATCTAAATTTTTTTGAGTTAAGCTACAAAATAGTAAATACAGATAGTGAGCATAGCACTGGTGCTTATTTTTTTTGGCTAGCGTATTTTTGACTAACATAAATTCTTTTTTACTTGTTTTTCTTTTAAAAAAAATTTAAACAATAAAGAAAAATAAAATATTGCACTTAAAATGATTCGAAAACTGGGTCTCTTTTTTTAAACCACATTTTCCAATTAATATACATTTATTTCTTTTTATTGTTTTTTTCACTTTTTGGAACCTTTTTTAAATGTACGAATAAAAAAATGTAAATAGCCTAAATGGTGCATGAATTAGCCTCTTTTGTTCAGCTAAAATTTTAGAAATAGATGCAATTTATAGAATAACCCCATATTATTATTAGATTAACAAGGGTCATTATTTTTCTTTAATTTTGTCAAATAACTAATCTTTATAAACTTGATAGATTAGCATGCTTTTTATTAGGGAAAAAAATATTGTGGAAAGCACTCACTTTTAAAATCTTGGGAAAATTACAAATAAAAGCCCCAGTATTTTAAATTTTCAATTTTAAGTTTTAATAAATTAAACCCTATATTTTTTAACCCGTCACAATTTGAACCATCTGTCAGCCTCTGTTTATTTAGCTTGATCACACAAAGTGAATCTTGTTGAAACAATTAGCGTAACAACATTGCACGAACTCAAGCCGCTTTGAAAGCCCTAATCTCTACAATTACAACATATATCCAAGCAAGAACTGAAGAAAGTGGCAGAAATTGTGTTAAATAAAGACTAAATTTGAGCAATAATTGGGTGAATTAGGGCTTGCAAAAGGCCCCCAGTTTGTGCAACGTTATTTTGTCAATTATTTTGGTGAGAATCACTTAATGCCGTTAAGCTACATAAATAGAGGCCTAACACATGATGAGTTAAAAAGTTTAGGGTTAATTTTCTACCAAGGTCAAACTCTAGGGTATTCCTTATAATTTCCCTAAAATTTAAGATTTTTTCCACTATGTACTACTTATTTGCCTATTTGAAAATGTTTTTTTTTTTTAGAGATTTGATGGATAAGCCCAAAATGGGACCTCGTAGACACGTGATGGAGCCCTAACGAGGCCGAAGGTTGAGTAAGACTGGCCCCCACACGGCCACACCAATTACAGTACAAGACCATCCTTTGCCTACCAAGTGTATAACATGGCATTAGCCTTAGTTCCAAACTTGGTTTGGTGGATTAAGTCCCACCAACAGGTTGTCAGAAAAAAAAATATATAATTTTTTTTTGAATTGGGTTACAACTATTTTGAAAATAATTGAGTTATTTTAGCTCAGATTATATTTAATTTTTCTTTTTTGAATTTAACTCATTGTGTAGACTATCACACATTTTAACATGTTTAGAAGCTCATTAATTTTTTATGAACTAGACCGTATAGTTTGGACCCGAGCTCCTACCTTGGGTCTCACTACAATGATCTTGACTCCGTTAAGTTTGGAGTTCAACTTGTTCACGGTCTACTTGTTGTGGATTGGAATGTCCAGTTTGAGCTTGTAGGCCTATCACGAGTCTCACTACAGTAATCAACATATTAAGATCTATAAAATAAATTACAGACTCATATCATTGTAATGGAATCCATGATGAGACTAGGGGTTCAAACAAGACGGTCCAATCCGCTTTTGTGAATTGGAGACAAGCCGCGGCCTTAAATTTATATGCATCTTAGGAGTATATACAAATCAAATAAATTTGACGGCTCATTGATTCAAAATATAAGAATGCTCATCCAAATGCATTTAGTGCTTATAATATAAATCTTACTTGCTCCGATTTTGACCCATAATTTGAACTCATCCACATTGACATTGATAAATCTTGCTTGCTCTGATTTTTTTTTAAGACTGTCGTTGTATTTAAGGGGTCGTTAGTTCGAGTTTTCTTAGAGCCACTGGACGTTCGCCCTACTGTTAACTTAAGGGTTCCGAAATAAATCTCTATTGAACCTAATTAAACTAGACGGATATACTGAGATACCGAAAAAATATTCCAATGTATGGCCCCATGAGAAGTGACCATCACATTTAGGTTGGTAATGGACCTAAAAAACTACAACTATTATTATTATTATTATTAAATTGTCAAAATGAATGATTCTCAAACTGTCCCATGTGACAAAATGTTGATCTACTTAATTTGGTCCTAATTGGTAGGCAAATAGCATCTTG
>BRYE01000008.1:2662500-2665000 GCA_030159115.1 Actinidia arguta var. hypoleuca
GATTAATATTACGGGAAGTGTGCATGTTAAAAATAGTAAAAAATAATGTGTTATGCAACGTTATGTAAATGTTATAACCTTTTACAGTAAAAGAAAATTATGATTTTTTTTATTATCGATTGTAATAAATATTACAATCGATTGTGATAATATTATATCTGATCGCTCTATATACATTATTCTTTGAACTGTATATACTACAGTCATTTCCTAAAGTGATAGAAAATAATAATGGGCACATACACTCCATAGCCCATGATGTAAATGTACTGAGTTAAAGACTTGCTACACTTCACTCCTAATTATGCATACAACCAAGGTGAAAGTGCAACCTCTATAGTTTTCTCCACCTGAATTATTAATTCATATGAATTATTCTTGGCTATTAAATTATTTTAATATTCAAATAATCAAACACCAACTCATATATATACGTAAACACATTGGTGGTACTAGAGGAATAGGTTGAAAGCATTATGGGGATCGGAATGGCGAGAGAGGAGGGAGTGTGGGCCCGGAGACGTGACTCGGACTCGCTCACGGCGGCGCTGGCTGAGTTCATATCCACCCTCATATTCGTCTTTGCTGGCGAGGGCGCCGGCTTGGCCATCGAGAAGCTCTCCGCTGACGCCGGAGCCACCCCCGCTGGCCTCGTTGCCGCTGCACTCGCCCGCACGTTCGCTCTATTTGGGGCGATCTCCGTCGGCACCAACATATCAGGCGGCCACGTCAACCCAGCGGTGACGTTTGGTGCGCTCATGGGTGGCCAGGTCACGCTCAAGCGTGGCATTCTATACTGGATCGCGCAGTTACTGGGGTCCACCGTGGCGTGCTTGCTCCTCAAATTCGCCACCAATGGCATGGTAAGATTATCATTTATTACTACTAATAAAGTTAGTTATTTCAGTTACTTTGGCAGTTACAATAATTGTTTGTTTTTCGAAGTATATTCCTCATTTTTTGTTCTAAGGAAAAATAATAGAATTTTTTTTTATTTTTTTCTTAAATTTATAACAAGTTATAAGCAATTCGTAAGTGCAATTATGTTCATACATTTGATAAGGTGGGTGAATATTATACTCTTTCTTGTTGGTTCAAATACATGGAGCCTACTAGTTAACATGGGATCCACTCCACTATTTCATGTGGGGCCCGTGTGTTTGGACCAATAGGAGAGAGGATAAGGTGAGTAAACATAATTGCACTCGTAATTCATATTTTTAACTTCTTTTTTTGTTTATTTTGATAGACAACATCGGCATATTCGTTGTCAGCGGGAGTAGGTGTATGGAATGCGTTTGTATTCGAGATCGTGATGACCTTCGGGTTAGTCTACACAGTACATGCGACTGCAGCGGATCCAATGAACGAAGGTATGCGAATTATGGCCCCGGTGGCGATCGCCTTCATTGTGGGCGCGAACATTTTGGCGGGTGGGGCCTTCGACGGGGCTTCCATGAACCCGGCTGTCTCGTTTGGGCCTGCCCTGATCAGTTGGTCCTGGGAAAACCACTGGGTCTATTGGGTTGGGCCTCTGATCGGCGGTGGGCTTGCTGGACTTGTCTATGATCTGTTCTTCGTGGAAAAAATTTGAGTGCAACCGTACTACCTCGTCACCATACTTACGTTGTGTCACCAACCTATAATTTTACACCACGTGTACTAAGAATAACCCCCGATGCATATGTGGTGAGTAGTTGTATTCAAATAATGGGTTTACTTCATTTTCTCATATGGTACGTTAAAATTGGTTGGTGATTTTGAGGTACTAGTGACGATTTATTTGGCTGATTCTTTTCTGGTGTATTTACTTGTTTCTGAGGATTTATTTGTTAATAAATTGTAGCCGTTGATGTTTGTTTGGGTTTTGTCGTAGCCGTTGGATCGCCGGGAATAATTGTGGTGAGGGTTCTCCGGTGGGATCCAGTGTTTGGTTGGGTTGCATTTCATTATTCGGTTGTATGATTACACATTTCTACATCATTAATTATGTAATTTTCATTAATTTTGTTCATAAACTATCGCTTATGTCCTACATGACTATTATATATATATATATATATATATATATATATATATATATATATACACACACCTAGCGAATTACGAAAGCACTCATCTATACTATATAATGTAATTTTCTAAAAAAAATTAGAAGCTTTCTTATTGTTTCTCTCTTTTACGTGAAAATTAACCTCTTTTTTTCTCATTTTTTTGTAATTATTTTATTAAAATAAATTATAAATTAAAGTTCCTTAAAAAATCCGTCTCTAAAAAAAGTAATGTTAAATAAAAAAAAATCTAAAGAAACAAAATTCCCTAGATCCCTACAATACTGAAGTTTCCTTATAAAAATATAAGAAAGAATTACGTAAAAACTCTCCGAGTTTAATTATAGAAACAAATTAAATTTTATAATTTTAATTATAACAAATCAAGTCATGTAATTTTTTTTGATAGGCAAAGAAAATTTATTAAACTCCATAAAAGATACAAAACA
>BRYE01000008.1:2675000-2677500 GCA_030159115.1 Actinidia arguta var. hypoleuca
TCATTTTAATCATATACAAATTAATATCAGTTCAATATTATTTTATAACTTAATAAATGAATTGACACATATGACTATTAATTTGTATCTGATCAATGCTATTTTTCACAGTATTAAACTCCTTGACGAGATCTATCATATGCACAGTTTGGATTACCAAACTGAATCCCAAAATGAGCATTTAAATGCTTGAACTATATTGGTGCAATCTATTTTTAAATTGCAAATAAGCTTTTTAAGTTTTATAATTAGTCCATATCATATCAATTTGCAAAAAAATAATTGCAAGAAAAGTTGTTATCTTTCTATATTATTTTCCTTGTGTTCATATCGGTCAAATCTTGAGGTCATAGAACAATGTATTTAAAATAACAGGAAATTTATTTTTGTTAATGGAGGAGGCAATTTTTGACTTGAACTCTCACATTAGATTGACACTATTTTTAGGTAGAGTAGAATGGACACAAGTGAATACGTAATAGGCGACTGTGGACTTGTCTAGATAGTAGAAAGGATAGAAATGAATACGCAATGGGTGACTTTAGAATTGGCTTTAGAATTGGCTTAGACCTTGTAGTTTAAGCACCCAGACCTTGATTCACTACAAAACCCACGTTTTCATAATCGGAAAATGAATTATATAGGACTAATTTATAAATTTCTTATATAAAAAATTTATCTTGAATGATGCAGCAATGACCGGTTAAATATTATTATAAAACTTAAAAATAAAAATAAAATGAAAAAGGAATAGAGGAAGAAGACGTGTGAGTTTAAAGTTGTCAATTCATTTATAACAGGATAAGTATAAAGAGGAAAATTCATGAATCTCACATCGAATAGATGAGAAAATATTGAAAAGATTCACTATTTATAAATTTTGGCTTTTAAATAAGTATGAATCTTTAATGGTGTATATTTAGCTAAATTAATGTGAGTGTAGGGTACTGTACGATTTTTCTCATTAGAAAAAGAGCCTTGTACACGGCAAACTACTCCTGGAGCGGATTTTCTCCCCTGTAAATGGTATCAAAGCCAATAGTTACAATTTACAAGCAAACTCTCTTCTAATCCAAACATACCGATGTAATGGACTTGCAAGAGACTCTCTATAGAGTCAAAAACATTAAAAGTGAATCTCAATAGAGCAAGGTGCACGAGACATGAGTGATTTGGTGACTCTTGCTATAGTAGCCGGGAATAGTGCTCTCAATAAAAGGAATGAAGTGAATAAGCTCGGGTTCGGACGTGCTAAAGAAATGGTAAATAAGACTCAAGGGGAGAGTAAGGCCAACATACGACTCTGCACATGAGGAGAGATTACTGGGACATGCCTGATTGAGAAATTAAAAAGTGAAATCAGTCTTTTTACTTCATCTTTTCATTTTTTGTCCATAAAACTCTGCATAAATTCTTGAACCAAATACAACTATAAAGTTCTTAAAATGCAAAGAATGCTAATTAAAAAGGTACGAATAAAAAAATGGGTTTGGTAATAGAATATGGTTGTCTAAAAGTAGAGAGCCTAAGATAATGATATTATATATAATCAATAATTATAGGGCCTAATCTCTTACTAAAAAAAACTCTTACAGCTACTATACAACTCTTGGTTTTCTCTTTAATTATTTTTAATTTTTCTTAATATTTTAATTTAAAAATCTCTTTTTTCTAAAAGCCCCAAAAATCTATACAAATTTTTCTTTTTTAGAAAAGGAAATAAAAAAAATCCAGTGCAAGAAAACAATGCTTAATAAGTAACTATTATTTTGTTTGCTTTACTAAATTTTTTCGTTGTTAGTGAAGTTACTTTAATTCTCATTTAATTAGCTTCCAAACAGGCCTCTAATAGTGGGATTTACACTTTTGTATATACATACAGTAAACTTTTTTATTATTATTAAAAGTGAAAGCCGGAGTTATTGGGATTATTGGATATGAAACAGGAAAAGAAAATCAAAACCACACGATTTCTGTTATAAAAAGTGTTTTAAGAAAAAGATGTGGACCCACACATGGATTAGCCTCCAGGACAACTGGAAAAACACAAATTAAAAACAAAAACACTTTACAAGAGCCTGAGTTGTCATTTGGGTGGGTACACTTGTCATTCCACACGTGGGTTGTTTAATTAATTTAAGAAAAATATTAATAAGACGACGAGATTATTTTCCAAAATTAACTTCAAAATTTAACCTTGATTAATGCACTCCAATTTTCACTAAACACATTTTGTAAGAGAAAACGTGTGGTTCTGATTCTATATTTTATTTTCACATTCAATAATCCCGACAACTCTAGCTTTCACTGTGTATAATAAAAATAGAGTGATGCATTTTTGTGTTAATAAGAAGTTTGTAATTTATTTCGTTATGCTTTTTCATGTGGTGTGATTTGTTATGTATTTGTGTGATTTGTTATGTATTTATGTGATTTTTTTATGAATATTTTTAGTGTTAGTTAAAACTTTTTTTAGTGTTAGTCTGGCTAATTGTGAATG
>BRYE01000008.1:2682500-2690000 GCA_030159115.1 Actinidia arguta var. hypoleuca
AAACATACAAATTCAAATTATGAGATACGATCCGAACACTATAGATGCATCAATATTGGGACCGGACAATCGTATTTTGTGGGTACGTGCGTTATATGTATGAAATTATACCAAACAAAGTTGAATTTTGATGTCCATTTCATAAACAAAATTTGAAAGATGCTATGATTTTAGTCACCGTTTTGTTTCACTAGTACTTGGATACTCATGATTGGCTTCTTGTTTAGAAATATTGACTAGATGAACAGTACTGTTAGAAAATATATAGTATCATTCCACATATTCTAATTATATGAACCAATGGCAATTTAACAATAAATTACCATTTCCTACTCTACTTTCTTTACGTGAACGATTATTGCGGTTAGTTGGGAGGGGTTTAATGTAATTTTACTTTCGTTTTCTTGTTTAAATTAATAAATAACACGTTTATTTATGTATATTAAAATTAAAATAAGAAACCAAAAGCTGTCAATTAATAAATAACACATTTATTTCTGTATATTTCTGCCAACTCTTTCACACTGTTCTTGGGTGTCTCATGATAAATAATTAATTTGTCATTTTATTCTCTTCACATGATTGCAAAAAATATATAACAAATTAAGAGAAGTAAGAAAAGTTGGCACGTGAGATTGTGAGGATTGATGATCGTTTTCTTAAAGTTGCTATGTCTTTTCACGTGGAAGTTTTAACGGACAATAGTGGTTCCAAGATTCACCCCTGCTTTGGTTTTTTAGTATTTACATCTTTATTAAAAAAAAATTATCGTTTGATCAAAATTTTGTACCTTTCTAATAAGGAGAATCTAAAAATAAAAAAAATAGAAAACAATTCTACGAAAGACAAAAAAAATGCTAATTCATCAAGTAGAAATGATGGTTTTGTCTTTAGTACACTTTTTTTCAAATTAGATAAAAAAAATTATATTTTTTGACTCCTCTTGTCAATAGAAAATCAAAAAAATATAAAATTTTAATAGAACGATTTAGAAAGTTTACTAAAGACAAAATAACTCGAAAATCAAAGCAGCTAGAAAATCTTTTTGAAAGTTAAATCAAACAGAATTTTAAAACAGCTCTCTATATTTTCTCTATTTCATTTAAATATTCTTTTTTTATTCTTTCATACGGCTCGTGCACTCCGCCCTCCACCATCGCACGGTTAACACTCCACCGCACTTCCACCACCGCACAATCCAATTCACATTTGTCAATTGGACTTGAGAAAATATAATTTATAGGACTATTGAATTTTGAATGGGACCTAGTCGTCAAAAAATTACTAAAGGGGACCGGCCCAGAAAAATACTTAATTCTTATCATAATTATTTTTGGCCATGGGTTGACATTATAGACTTTGGGTCATATAAGAGTCCATAGATCTTCAAAACCACCAAAAGATCATGCCACATAGCGAAGGCTTTTTTCTTATACCTACTTTGGTTTTCGAGTTTATCGTATTTAGTAAAAATTTTTAAACGTTTGAACTAAATTTTAGGTCCTGCTTGACCTAATATTTTGATTTTTTTTAATAAATTTTTTAACTACTTTAATTTTTGAAATTCTTCGTCTTTAATAAACTTTTTAAATTACTCTTGATGACAGGAGTATAAAAAGATAAAATTTAGCTGATTTAGTAAAAATAGTTTTTTTTTCTTTAGTAAACTTTTTTTCCTAACCTAGATGAAGACTTTTCATTTTTAACATCCTCTCGTAAAGAAAAATCGAAAAAATATAAAATCTAATTAAGTAGATAAAAAAATATTTTTTTATAAAAAAAAGACGGCCATACTGTATCTAGTTTCTTTCACGAGAAGATTCTGAAAATGTAAAAAAAATGCATGTAATTTCGGAGGGGGGGGGGGGGGGGGGAGGAGTCATTAAAGACAAAAGAAATAGTTCTACTCAACAAATTTGCTAATTTTTTGTCTGACTTTTTTAAAAAAATTGAACAAAAATTTATATTTTTAAATTCCATTCGTAAAAAGGGATCAAAAAAAATATAAATTTTTGATTCAATAATGGAAAAAGTTCACTAACGATGAAAACAATAAAAAAAATAAAGCAGCTAAAAAAAATTTGGCCAAACAAGGACCAATTTAGATTAGTAAAGCACTAAATTAAGGCTTCTTAATGTCCAAAGTTATATGAGTTCTACTTTGTCTTTTTGGACTTGGATCCTCATAATTGTGGAGCAAGAAAAGAAAAAGGAGGAAGAAATCTTTGTGCCTGGAATCTGGAGCTGAAAAAGGAATTCAAAGGATTTGAGCCCCACATGATCTAAGGCGGATTCTTCCCTTTGGGAAGGGCCCACTTAAATTATCGGAACATGTAAAAATCGGAGCAAATTAGAGAAAAATTTACTAAAGGCGGAAAAATTTCATTTTTTACTTGACAAATAAATTAAATTTTATTTTTGAGGAATGTTTTTTAAATTTTGATTAAATTTTTTACGTTTTTAATTTTCCTTCATAAAGCGAAAACGAAAACGAATGAGATCTTAATCAATTTCTCAATCACATTTACGAAACACACACCAAAAAAATAATTTAAACATTTACATTCGTAATAAAATGAACTATTTTAACGAACTCATCACACCCGGTTTGGCCTGGGTTTTTTCTTAAATTTTTTAGTTGTTTTGTTTTTCAATTAGTTTTTGTCTTTAATAAAAAAAATTATCATTTGATAAATTTTATATTTTTTTAAAATTAAAAAAAAAATAGCTAATTTTTTGAGTCAAGTAAAATTGATTTTGTTTGGTCTTCATTGATTTTTTTTCTAAATTAAATAAAAAAAATTATATTTTTAAACTCTTCTCGTCAGCAAGAACTGAACAGCTAAATGTATGGACTCAAACTGGGTAGTCATTCGGCTAAAAGTATGGGACCTATTAGAAATTATGGTTGGATACATGGGTCCACCAAGTCTAAAGAGCCAAAACATTGAGGGTCAAGGTACTTTTTAAAAATGGCAAATGAGATTTATAAAATACTGTTTAAAAATGATTCTCAAAATAAAAATATTATTTTTCTTCATATCTTATTCATTTTTACGGAGAAGTAGTTATTTTATTTTAATTATTCTCAATAATTGAGTTTTTTTTAATAAAATAATCCAAAAAACAAGTTACCAAAATCGTCACCAAACACATTTTTTATAATTATTCTAAAATCAGAAACCAAACAGAGCTTCAAGAATCGAGGGTAATTTGGTCCAAATTTTTTAGCTGCTTTTGTTTTTGAGTTTTTTTTAAATATTTTTTTTACTGTTTGATCAATGTATATATTTGCATACATATATAAATGTATATATTGAGTTAAAAGACAAAAATGCCCATATAAGCACGCACCAAAAGTTGTCATGCAGATTTTCAATGATACCACCGTAATTTATTGACAGAAAAAGTTGCTTGGTAATTATGAACTCCAAAATAAAATAGTATTTAATTATCTGAAGATTGTGACCTCTAGCATGTGGATTTGGTAATTAATCGGTAGATAAGGCTCATTCTTCGTCACTAGCAGCTTCTTAGCATTATTTGACTTCTTATTTTGTCTTTCTTTTAATTTAGATTACTTCGCTTGATAAACAAATAAAATTATAAATATATTTTTAAAATTCGTTTTATTTTTTAATCAAATTTGAACAATCTACATCGGCTCGATAAGTTGATAATGTTTATAAATTTCAAATTACTGGCGCTTGACTCGTGACCAACTTGATTCAAACTCGTTTAAAATTATTAATTTCGATTAAAACTTAAATCTCGTTATCTTTTCAAATTAAACTTAAATAATTTACTATGTGGCTCATTCAACTCGTTTATCATCCTTATTAAATAGCAGACAATGGTAAGTTCTGGTTGGGATAAATTGTACCTAGTGTTATTTATACGCACTTGTGTGGAGATTTTACTTTTTAAGTTCGTCTTTTCTATGGCTTTGTTTGGATCCCGAATTTGATGAGGAATATAGAAATGAAAATGTTAGAAGACATTGGACCATCTATCTTTTCTATTTTCATTTCATTTTCTTTCACCAAATTCTTGATCTAAACGCAACATAGAAAAATCAGAAGATTAAGTTTACAAAAAAGACAATAAAAATTAAATTAATTTAAATAGATTTTTCAAAATAATCCATTTGTATTAATTAGATTTTTATTTCTTTTGTATAACATCCTTTTTTTTTTTTACTTTCTCAATACCACTAGGCAATATGAACCAAAAAAATAAAATTTCCCCAAACAAAAAACGTTAAGATAAAAATAATAAAGTGTAGAAAATTAATTGAAGTTAAATTTGGATAATTTTTTATTTTGTATTTATATCAAGAAATAAATTAAAGATGAAGATATCCCTATCCAGTGGCGGACACAAGAATTATATTTAGGGGGAATCAAATTATACATTTTCAACAGACCTTTCAGTAAAAACGTTTAGGGGTACTAGTTTTTAATGGAATAATAACAAAATAGTCAAAACTAACCAAAAAAATATATATAAAAAAATTAAAATATTTTTAAAAATATTCTAAATATTTGAGGTGGCCGTGGGCCCTGCACGCCCCATGTCCGCCACTGTCCCTATCAGTGATACCTGATAAAGATGCAGCATCCGTTGAAATTTTTCTTCCATGCGGTGGCCTACCATTGCCCAAATTTTGGATTAAAAGGTCTAAAGAAGGTATTTCACTTTACCAATTGCGTACGAAAGGAATAAGAATTAGAACCAGGCCTCTACAGTCTTGTTTTGAACTGAATCAGTGAAATATCAGTATTTTAAATCCCATTTTAATAATTAAAACAGTTCCTATTATAAATCTTATTGAGAACTTCAAATGTAAAAAAATATGTATTTCGTAAGTATTGATTTTTACAATAAAATTTATAATATGAACAATTTGAATCATCAAAATAAGCCAAAAATAAAATTTAAAATGATTAGATTACACCAGTACAATCTATTCTCTCAACTTCAAAGAAATCACGTCCTAAAAATAAATGCAGTTGTTATGAATGACGACGGATAAAATATGAATAGCTTGTGGTACATACAATTTGAATCATGCATTTTTTAAAAATATATATATATATTTGATAGTTAAAGTGAAGGTTTTAAATCGAAGTGTTAATGAAAGTAATATATATTGATAATATTTTAATTTTGACAAGTCTATATTTTGAAAGTGATAAATCATATGTTCATTTTTAATGTTATTAATAGAGCTGGAAGTCGTAATTTGTCATCAACATTGTACGCAAAAGACAAGTGCAATTAACTCTGGTGTATGAACGTGCAATTTGATGGGAAGTGAGTGGGCTCAAACACTCGACCTTTGTTGGCTTTGCCCTAAAAACGGTGCAATTTACTACATAAGGTGTGAATTAAATTATATACAGCCAAAACATTGAAAATAAGTAATAAATTAGGGATAAAGTATCCTTGGGGTGGTCAGTGTATTTCATGGGTGTTTTGTGTATTAATCTAAAATCTCAGAGGTGGTCAGTGTAATTTAAAAAAAATCTGTTACAAGTTTTAAAACTTAAAAAAAATTAGTATAATTTTTTAAACATCAAAAGCATTTTGTGTATTAAAATCAAATCTCAGGGGAGATTATTGTATTTCATCCTTTGATAAAATGGTTATCGTTAAGTGCTAGAGCACGCGGAGAGAGAGAGAGGCATCTCTGGTTCGGTGTGGCCCAATTAATACAGAGACTTTCAAGTGTAGCTAATAAATTTTAGATTTTGGGGGTAAACTTCACTTTGTATTCTCAAAGTATTAAGTAAATTTTATTTTGCCTTCCTAACTAATAATTTTTCTCACTTTGCACCCTCACCTATATAAACTATTTCTATCAACCCTAACATCCAAGATCTACAAAGTGGATGAAAATTATAACTTCCCATTTTCTCCCTAATGTTCAAAAGCATTTTAAATATGTACTTGGATGTATAAATTTTTTTCTCAATTTCCACCATGATGTATAAATACGTGGCAACTTAAGTGACAATTTTTGACCACTTTGTAGATAGATGTTGGATGTAAAGGTTAATTCCAATGGTTTATATAGATGAAGGTATAAAGTGGAATAATTATTAGTTAGGGAGGCAAAGTAAGAATCATCAATACTTGAGGGGGCAAAATTCAGTTTAGTGTAGATTTTGACATGGACTATATAGTCCTTTATGGTGTTGCAGGTTGATAGTGGTCTCAAATGAAGGAGCATTTAGTGGGCAGGTACTACTATTATTACAGACTATCCAGATTTCTGTCAGTATGCTGGAAAACATGTCAGTTTCTTTGACTAAAATGGCTTAGGAAAATCCAACCAAAATCAAATAAAAAAGACAATAACTAAAGACAATGAGTAAGAAGAAAACAGAGGATTTCTGTTCTGTTTAGTTTTCAGAATAGTTTTACGTAATAGTTTTCAGATAACTTGTGATTGATGATTATCAAAATTTATTTTTTGAAAATCTCTCTTTAAAAAATTGTATTTTTGAGAAAATATTAAAAATATATTTTCAAAATTTCTTCTTTTTTTATATAAAAAAATAATATTTAAAAATAATAAATGTTTTTGTTCTCAAAAATATATTTTTTAGATACTTTTTTTTGAGTTTTTTTTTTTGTTAGTGAACCTTTTTAATTGGTTCCTAAAAAAATTTATACTTTACCATTTTCTCTTGATGGGAGATATTTTCTTATTTTTTTTGGATAATGATTGTATTATTGAGTAATTAGAAAATATACAATGAGGCATGGTATTATAAACTGAGGAGCCTCTTTCAACCGTATACCGCAATCAAGAATAAAACGAGTATTCCTTACCAAATGATGTGCTACCCAATTCCAGTACATCTTCAAACTTTAAACTCAGTTCTCCTTAAGCAAAATATTTTTTCCTAATGTCTTCTAGAATCACCTCTAGAGGATTCTAATCATTCTTGTGACCATTAATAGATTTAATTGTCCCATAAGAGTCTCCCTCCATAACATAGCACTTTAATAGCATCCCCCAACAATCTCCTAAATCCTTCATTTAGACAAATTAGGGAGTAAAACTACAAAATTCTTACTTTATCTATGAGAGGAGCCGTTCTTCGACCGTATCGGGTCATGCCCCCTACTTCTGTTATAATTCCTAGTATACTTACTACCTATCATTTTATATATATTACATAAATACAATAAGGTGTCCTCCTAACTCTAATGTCTGTTCTCAATCTCTGTCATGAGCCCCCCAAAAATGAAATCCTAATTCCGTCTCTATTGTCAATAGCCCCATAGTTCAACTTTTGCTATAGTGCCTTCCCGCATATGAAGAGGTACTATTCACCCTTAAACAATATTTTTTTTACCATCAATAAAATGTTTTAAAAAAAATATATATATAAATATTTTACTTTTTAAGTGTTCTTAACGTAAACATACTAAAAAGATAACTTTTGCTATCATTTTTTTTAAATAAAGAGGGAATACTTATTTATT
>BRYE01000008.1:2730000-2732500 GCA_030159115.1 Actinidia arguta var. hypoleuca
AGTCTTCTAATCGCCAATCTCCATGTGTTTATAATCGCCCAATGTTTGGCATAGTATTGATTTTGCCAAATCTCCATGTGATGAGAATTATTCCAATAATAAAAATATTCGTAAGTCAGTTATGTCGCCAATTTCGTCATTTCGCTAATTTCAACTTGTTGACGTCGCCAAAATCACGTGTCAACTGATAGAAATACATCACCACTATTCTCTCATGTCATCAAAACACAGTTACTTCTTTTGCTACTCGTAGATCCCAAGTGTTCCTCTTAGGCATCTCTAGTAGGGGGGCTACTGATGTGGGGTAAATTCACAACTTCTCATACAAGTCATTTATCTTGCCATACGAAATTCAGGTCACCAAGGTTCACTCCAAACTATGAGCAAACCATTTTTCACCTCGCCCAATGGCGAGGACGATATATGGTCGCCCAAAGACTTCGTTCTTAGGTGGAGTCCCTTTCCTTCACAATTTCTATAATTATGGGATATTCTCCATATTGCAATCTCCTATATTTACTCCAATATCTTCAGGATATACTTCCATAGTTGGCCGTCCGAAGATCATGCCATACTTTTCTTATATGGCTCTCCATTATCCAACTATAAAAGGGTCGCGCCCCCATTATAAAAAGGTACGATTTAATCCTGGCATACACACATAGATAGCTCTGCTTTCTCACTACTTAGTTTATTCTCGCCTTGGTCAGATTCACACGCCGGAGGGGTTTTGAGCGGCCTCGCCTCGGTCGATCACGTTTGTTCGTTTGCGCAGGTCTCCCGAATTGTTGCCGAGGTTCGGAACCGAGGTGAAAGAGCAATTTTGACTGTTAGTTACTCATCCTAATTTTTTACCATAACAAATTAGATACAAATCAATATCCGTTCAGTATTATTTATAATTTTTTATTTTGGACCGGCAGGTAAGGTACATCTTTTCTTTTTCTTTTTCTTTTTCTTTTTCTTTTTCTTTTTCCTTTTCCTTCCCAGTTTTTTTATCCAAACATCCCCTAGACTTAGGATAAAGTAATGAAAAGGAAATCTGCTGGAGAAGCAGAATATTGATGTTTTGTGCAGGCTGTATGCATTGCATATTCTATCTTATTCTGCAGGCTTGTTTGGATATTGGAATTCTACACGGTAGTTTAGGCGGATATTATGTACTTAAAATGAAGTTTGCCGTCTCTCTCATCAAAAGTAAGAAATAGGATCTTACGACTTTGAAGTTGAAAATAATTATTTTATTGAGAATTTGAATAGTTAGTGTTTTACTAACCTTTATTAATGGGCTTGTGGTCAATGAAAGTTTTTAGGGGAAGTTACAAGAAAGACCCTGAGATTTGATCTCAGTAACAAATTAAACTCTATATTTTTAATTACACTAAATTAAATTTTAGAGTTTTGATTTGGGCATAACTAAAATCGTTCGTTAGTCTCTGTTTCATTAGGATTGACAAAACCAACTACTTCTTCCGAAAAAATTGAGAAAATGACATTTTTCAATTTTATCAACCTTTAATCGATACAATCAAAGCTTATTTTCAAGCAAAACTCTAAAAATAGCTTGAATATTTAACTTAAAATTAAGCATTAATTGCATCATTTTAACTTAACAATGAACCATAATTGCATTGATTAAGGTTTTAAAGGGCGATAACTTTAAAAAATATTGTTTTTCTAATTTTTTGGTAAGAATCATTTTGTCAATCCTAATGAAAAAGAGATTGAACGAGGCTTCTAATTGTGATGAAATCAAAATTTTAAAGTTTAATTTATTATAATTAAGACAATAGAGTTTAATTTGTTACTGAGATCAAACTCTGATTTTTTTTCATAATTTTCCCACTTGTTTTTTGTTGGGGGCGGTGGAACTCTGAAAAGTATTATTTTTGTTCTTATGCTACGTTTGCTAGGCTTTTGGATGAGAACATTTTATTATATGATAACAATTTAGGGGTATTTCTGTAATATTATGCATAGATGGGTCAGGTTCCGATTATTGATTAAAGGAATCTTCCATCCACACCTTATTTAAATCCTATCGGGTTATCAATTTTTATTTTCAAACTCACTCATACCCTATTAAAACTCTCTCAAACTCATTCCATTAGGGTCGATTAATCGAAAACCCAACAGGTCTGTAATGTTACGATATTTGGATCTTATGACCCATTCTCTGTCTATTCCGTTGTTACAAAGCTGCTACGTAGTCATAATTTAATCCAATATTAGTTTATGTACTTTAAATTGTAATAAGGCTTTTATTTTGTATCTATTGTCTAGTGACGGTGTTAATTAGCTCTGCATTCAAATTAGGATACATGCTTTCATTAAAAGAGTGAGCGAGTGGGTAAAGTACACATTTTAAAAAATGATGCATATGGTACGCTTAGGTCTAACATTACCACAAACGATCATAACATTCATCATAACCGATTGTTACAGAAAAAAATACTAGAACTTTTCTTTACCATAAAAAGATATAATATTTACCATAATA
>BRYE01000008.1:2742500-2762500 GCA_030159115.1 Actinidia arguta var. hypoleuca
ATTATGCAATAATACGTACATGCGTCTTTGAATACATGAGTAACACGGTTCATGTATCGCCACGTTCATGTATCATGAATGTGAACCGATTGTCTAAGTTCAATATCCAATAGTATGAATGTACCAACCACGTGAATGCACAAAATAGAATTTGAACCAACAAATCCTTCATAGTTTAGCCAGGAATTCCATATCGGAAAATGGTAAAATTTAAATAATCCAACTACTTTTTTACTTTCAAATAGTTCTTATTGCTACACGAATCGAATATGCGATTCTAATAAGGGAGAGTGGAGATCAAATTGAAATTTCAACTTTACTAAGTAATCTGGAATCATATTCTCATTTGAATTCATTCCAAACATGTCGCGGGATTAAGCATCACATTCCTGTTTCTCTCAAGATTTCCCACACACAAACTAAGCCTATGGTTCGGTCAATATTTTAGGTGATTGTGTCAGTTCACTGCCTCTAAATACAAAGTATCTTTCTAATGAAAATGAAAATGAAAATCAATGTATGAAGAGACGTAAACTAGGCAGATAATTGCCTCTGATGTGACTTGATATTTTTACATGAAGGCGGAGTCATGTTTCATAAGATGAGAACCAAGAAGCAATAAGTTTCCAAGCAGACATGTTTCCCTTTACAAAGTTTATGTCACTCCTCCAAATGATGAGCAAGGACAGCCCAAAATAATTGATTCAACTTGTCAAAGATGTCAAACAATTATTAAGTGTTTTGTAGAACATATCTCCTCAAAGTAGTTTTTTTGAACTTTTTGAGGTGTGATCGCTCTCCTACGTCTCTTGAATCTATTCTTGATCTATACAACATACGGCCACAAGAATTAGTCTCTTAAAAAAGAAATAATGGGTTCAACGTGCATACCTATTACCTTTCTGAAATCTTCTTATAACTGTTGTAAGCAAGAGTCTTGTGCACTGAGTACGACCTTTTTTATATTATACTGAGGTTGTTTCGTATCAAATGTATTATAAAATTGGTTTTGACAGCTTTAAAAAGACATCCCCAAGCAAATTGGAGGGAGTTGAAAATGTTTATTTAGGAAAAGACTTGAAAATAAAATTTAGGAACATATTTTGTCAAAATTAAATATTGTTTCAATCATGAAATAACAGCCATCAAAGATTTAGGTAGAACAGTCTGTTGTCATTTTCCTTTTCTCCAACTGCAGTTAATATGTTGGCTTTATTATACGAATTTACATACATACCTATGTATTTATATTTTTAAATTACTTTGATCAAATGTTTTGACGACATGAAACGAGTATTTGAGTAATTATACATAATAAATACTATTAGGAGTCAAAATGAGTTTGGGCCGTATTGACTAACTTCACTTACTGTTCGGCCAGACTAGCTCAGTATGGACTAGATTAAGGGCCTGGTACGAAATGGAGAGACATTGAATTCTCATACATGTTTGGATTACAAAACAGACAAAAAAATTGTGAAAAAGAGAAGTTTCTTGCTAACCTTACGTCATTTCTCCATGGAAAATGTGAGATTACGTGAGAAATGGAAATGATTGTCATTCACAATACCGAGATTGCTTGTCAAAATATAAAGAAAGAAAAAGAAATTCCTCACATATCTCATCCCGCATGATTTATTTTCATACTCAACCAAACATGATGGTGAAGAGACAAAATTTCATTCTTTTTCTAACCTGTAATAAAACAAATCATTTCTTTTCTTTTCTCACACTAGTCACCAAATGGACTTTTCGGTTAACGAGTGCAATGCGTGTTTAAGAATCTCTAAATAATTCAATAGTGCTACGGTCCCCAAATTTGGATCAAGAATTTTTTTTCGAATTTAAAATAAATAATTCAGACACACTTGTGGGATTCACATAATTAAATAAATATAAACCACCCATTTTAAATTCAAAAACTTTTCTTGATCCAAATTTGCATACAAATTAAACACTACAGAGTTTCAGTGGATTGTTATGTTATTAACTCAATAACATACATAAAGGATGTACAATAATTCAGTACAAAGGCAGGATTCTTATTGCTTTAACTGCCCTCTCATGTACTCACCATTGAAGTGGTTCACTAGAACATCATATATATACCTCAGCCTCTTTACAATTTGTATTTACATATATATGTCCTATATTTACATTTGCTAGTTTATATTTGCAATTGTTTCATGTATACAAAGATTTAAGTAAGCTGTTGCGATCCAAGTCGAACCATATCGTCAGTCATCACAACTCCCAACCCATTAACATCTTCCAAACTGTTTCCTCAATCTGCTTCATTGGAATAGAAAAGCCGTCCCCTTCGTCAAGTAAAACTCTGTAAACTTCCCATTCCCTATCTCCGATCATGTGCCTCCCAATCTCGGCCTGGACATGCAATTTTATCAATTTGGAACTAAAAAATAGAAGAAAAAAAGCGAGAAAATAACAGTTTGTGGTGAAAGTGCAATAAAAGTGAAGGGGAAAAAAACTATTTTCTTGTTTCTGTTCATATGACAAATATTTTGTTAAAAAATTGCAATATGGTAGTGTAATAGTGGAGGGAATAAGCAACCGAAATGTGTTTTTCCAGTTCATGGGAATAAGCAACGGAAATGTGTTTTTCCAGTTCATACAAAATCTTGTAATTTTTACGGGATGTGTTTTTGGGGAAAACTAATACTTGTAAAAAAGTTGGAACGTGTGGAGTCCCACTACTTTTCTACTAACTAAATAGAAAAAAATACAATAACCATAAACCAAACAAATTTTCGGAAAACTATTTTGTAAAATTGATTCTAAAAACTGACGTAAAACCCATCAATCTTGAAATATTACTGTCATTTTGAGCAACTGCAGTATGCAGATCAGGAATTACCAAAAATATGCTGGTGTTGAGCATCTTGAGAGCGAGAGTGATGTCGTAAAAAACAAGAGGCCGACCCTTGCCACATAGCTCCACAGGATTCGCCACCAGGAGTTCGGTATCAGGGCCCCGGTTCACCAAAGCGACTCGAAGAGGACGCAGTAGTTCCGCCCGAATACAAGAGCACAACGCAGCCTGCTTACTAGGGTCAACTATCTTCTTCCCATCTGCTTGCATGATGAATAAATCCACTTCACAGTTTCTTTTCTGATTTGTGGTGAAGCGCCCGTAAGAAACCTGGTATACGTGATGAAAGTTGAATAATAATGTGTTCATAAGACAACGAAGTTTTGTAAGAAAATTAAAATATAAGTAGTTCAACTGTGGAGGGGACTAGTTAAGGAAATGTTTATTGAGATTCTTGCAAAAACTTGTATTAGATTTTACGGGATGAATTTTGATGGAAAACTAATCCAAAAAGTTCGAGATGTTTTTCTGCCCACTGAACAGACCAAATAAAATCCATGAAAATTATATTATTCAATACCTCTTTTTTCCTTTCCTCGCAATTGGAAGGGGCAATAAAGCAAAATAGCCAATAAAGCAATTAGGAAACCTAAAATTTAATCAGCATACAAAGTATTTGTACTGTAAGACGAAACATTTGATAAATTAATCATGGTAATAGTTTCAAGATTAAGAAAACGAAAAAAGACGGCCACATCATTGGGCCATATTTAGGTCTAAGAATAGTAAAACTAACCCTGTTTAGGATCCCCACACCCATCTCTAACTATAAAGCACGACACACCTAATTGGTCTCTGTATCCACGTCAAACATGTCGGGGACATGTCAAAATACATATGGAGCACGCCATGTAGCGTGTCCATTTAATTTTTATTATCTTTTTGGGCTAGACACGCCTGGGAGACAATGGAACACATATGAGACAAGGCGAGAATAGAGGTGTCAAACGGGCCAGCTAGCATGACACAATTATAATGGGCATGACATGGGCACGGTGATGGGCCGGGTCGGGCCGTTGTTTTTGGCGCATAGGGCACGGCACATTTATGTGAGCTAATCTTAAATGATTTTAGGTTTTTGATGCATTAATCTCATTCATAAAGAAAAAAATCACAGCACGGTACGACACGAGGCACGAATGGAATGGACCTAGGTTTTTATCAAATGGACATGGTATGGCACGGCATGAAGCATGGAAATAAATGGCCTGGGCCTGCCCGGCCCGTTTGACACCTCTAGGCGAGACTATCGTATCAAGAGGTTGTAAGGTTTTCAAGGTGATCATCAAAACAATAAAATAACTTTTAACTGAAGTGGTTTCAAAAGGCAAATGGAAAAGGAAGCACGAGACTTTGGCATCAATAAAACCAAACAGGACGTTAACACGTCCTAATTAGATCAAATCGGATCATCAGAAATATGTACCTGGATATTGTAATCCTTCAAAGTTCTCATTATATCATAGAGGAGACCTTTGTGATCTTGGCAAACAATTTGGGCAAGCGTGTGAGCAGGGCTGAGAGAGTTATCCAACGTGACAGATACATTGTTTAAGGTGTGAGATCCACTTTGGTGTTCGTGGAACTTGTCTTCTGTAATTGCTGGAGGAAGAAAAGAATGCCCCTGTGCGCATGCAGTGATTTCGGGGCCTACTCTTTCTATTTCACAACTGATCAAGGAAACCCCTAAAACAGCTCTTAAAGTATCATATGCATCCTCCTGTCTCTTCTTTGTATGCAGAAGCTCCCTGTCAATAATACAATATTGAAAGAATCACAAGTGCAAGAATGTGAAACATGAATGCGAAACAAGAGATAAGCATGACTTAACTATCTAAAGTCAAAAGAGATAACTTCAAAAAGTGAAGAGTGGAAGAACCTTACAAGAGGATTGATGGAAGTTCCTCTGTTACCTGGAATGTTGAACGTTCCAGTACGAGGATTAGGAACGGGAACGGGAACGGGAACGGGAACGATAACGCAATACGCTATATGCCATAAATCATGGTACAACATTCCTCTGTTACCCGGAATGTTGAACTTTCCGGTACGAGGATCAGGACTCAGAATGTGGTACGCTATTATGCCGTAAATCATGGTACGACAGAGGTAGGCTTTTATAGATTTTACCATTAGACTATACTTCTAAGTGATAAAAGATCTAAGAAACTTGAAAATATATTTTGAATTAAAACATTTTTGGGTGTGTTATGGCCATTTTTTTTTCACACTTTCTCCTAATGTGACAAAAAATATTAAGAAAATAAGTAGGAAAAACTTCGGGGATCACTTGAATCACTAAATTTAATATTTCAGAATGGAATTGGATCCCTAAGTTCACCATTTCGGAACATGCACTCCAATTTGTAAATCGCAAGAGTATCAGCGATTTGTGGTAACATGTGGCGGAACATTTCCCACTATCTCCTCAGGCGTATTCACATTAACTTCAATGACTTGTATAACTATTCTAAACTAACAGCAATTGTGAAATAAGTAATACCATAAAGAATTTTCTCCTCATAAGGATTAATCCGAACTTCAATTGCGAAATAAGTAATACAATAAAGGATTCTCTCCTTCTAAGGTACACAATTCAGATTCAGTTCACAATGTTCCCCACCGGCAATCAAATAAACATAAAATGAAAATGATGCCTCACCCCCCACCCCTCCTGCTACCACCTTGCTTGTTTCCAAAACAAGTTTTTGAAAACATATATATGTGTGGCAAACATGTTTTAATTTTGTTTTCAAATAGAAAACTGTAAACTTTACCTAACTCCCCCTAAGTCTTCCATTAGCCATTAGCCATGCAATGGACACTTATAACACAACCATACTTCAAAACCAACCAATTTTACATTCCTAGTGGCCTAGTGACAAAATTTCAGAGACTGTTAACAGAATAATTACGAATTATGTGCAATATATAATAACTTTGATTTGGACAGTGTCAAGATTGTAAAAACCTGGTGTCTGTGATGTAGAGTAAGTCCATCACTCTGCCATCTGGGGTGGTAGATACCTTCACTCTCCTTATCGTAAGCTCAAGCTCGCAAAGAACCATGGTCACATCTGCTCAAAATTTTCCCCATTACTCATTGACAGATAAATTAGAGATATCATTCCAGAATCTAAAACCTCAAGTAGATTACAATCAACCTCAGAGAAAAGGGACCGAAACAGATAAAACAATACCCAAAATATTACGAAGATAGTGAAATTTCAAAATGTTCGTAGCTAAGAAAACCTAGAGACAACCCTAAAAACTTGTAGCTTACATTAAAAGCAAGTTTTTGTCGGTCCCTTCTGCTTCTAGGCAATCAAATTCAACATAAAGTAGCACAAAGAAAAAATATATTACTATATCAAGATTCTGATCGAATTATATGCTTATACTTGCTGAGAAAATGATAGGGAATGAAGAGAAAGAGAACTCACTCTCATGTTTTATTTACAAATTAGAAGACAAATGGGGAGAAAGAGAATCCTCAAGGTTGGCTTGGTGGTATAGGCCTTAATTTTGGAGGTCTGCTTCCTTCCAAATTCTCAGGTTCGAAACGTCTTAGGTGCTATCAATTCCTAAATTGGGTTAGTCCATATGGGACTTTACCCCAACTTTAATTGGTCCCCCTGCTAGTGAACAGTGGGATTGGTCTCGGATTAGTCGGTCATTGGCCGAATACCGCGTTATCAAAAAAATGATGAGAAAGAGAACTCTTTTATTATGCCTAGTTTACCAAATACATGTGATATAGTGAGAAACAAAACTGTAATTCGTTGTATCATCCAAACATGATAGTGGGAAAACACAATCATTTCTTTTCTTTTCACACCTAGTTTACCAAATGGAAGCTATGAAATAAGGAAAACACCAAAGCTTACATTAAGATCAATTTAGTGGAACACATAGCAAGACAATTACAAAGCTTATATACAAAAAATACTCTTGAATCAAGCAATTCAACAAAAACAAAGCAAGACAATTGCGGAGTAGCGCGATAGTGAATTGGATACGAGCCATTAAAGTGATAAATTACCGTGGAGAAGGCCTCTTCGGTCAAAGCAACAGAATTTCACAAGGAAAACATCAGGAGGCTTGGGGGGCTGCAATTCAGATCGGTAAAAGGAAATCCCAGAAGCCAAAGAGCAAGAAGGGCATGCCCCCACCAGTCTTTTCTTCAACAAACCCCATCTAGTAGTCAGTTTTCCAATGACCCAGAACACTATGTAGCACCATTTCCCATCCGTAGACATGTCTGAAACCCCCAATCAAGGAAGCAAATAAAGAAAACCACCCAAAAACCTAATATTTCTTCCAAGAAAGCCCAAAGATGAACCAAAAACCTATAAAATTTTGATCAAACAGTGGGGAAAAAAACTCGAAATCCAAGGCAGCTAAAAACACCAGAAAAACCATTACCCCAAACTTGGCTACTAGTAAAACTCAGTTCACAAAATATGCATACATGCACGTTTGTACACTTTCGACAAAGAAAAGAAACAGAAAAGTCTCAAATGCCATGAATTATTTTCTTCTACCTCTGGCCATGATAAATCATTGTCCGAAAAAACTCAAATAACCATGAAAAATCTTAAATACCCATGAAAAATCAAAAAGTAGGCACACATACACTAATATACAGGTAGTGATGGAAGAAAATAGTAGAAACGCTTAATATGAGAGAGGAGAGAGATTCAATTCCAAACCTGGGAAACGGGTTGAACATCAAATTAGGGAAAGAAAGAGAACAATCTCAAATACCCATGAATTACTTTCTTCCATATCCTGAACATTCTCAAATACCCAAGAAAAATCATTGTCTGAAAAATCTCAAAACCCAAGAATTGGCTCACAAAATATTCAACCATAAACCTACGTGCAGGTAGTGAGCAATGGAAGAGAGAGAGAGAGAGAGCAGTGAAGGAACAAATCACACAAATCCCAAATGCCCGACTGAAGTTGAAATCGTTAATTGAGAGATGAAAGAAAACAGTAGAACTCCTCAACTTGACTCATATGTACATGTGTATGTGTGTGTGTGTGTGTGTGTGTGTGTGTGTGTAGTGAAGGAGCGAATCAAAAAAATTCCAAACACCCATGACTCAAGTTCAAACCCTTAATTTGAGAGATGGAAGAAAACAGAAGAAATCCTCAATTTGAGAGAGAGAGAGAAAGAGAGTACCAACTTTGAGAATGGTTAGGCCGAAGAAAAGGATGAGGCGGCAGAGATCACAGCCCAAGCCAGTCTTGTCTGGGCAATTCACTGTTATCACACTTGCCTCTCCTTCCTTCTCCGATTGACTCAGTATCACTACGTCGTCGTATAGAATCCCCATCTCTTCTTCTTCAATTCAATTCAATTCAATTCAAATCAAATCGAATCGAATCGAATCGAATCGAATCTTCAAAACCCAGAGATCTTTTAACCGTTCATTGCCAATAAATCCTCTTTCTTTCCTTCTTTGCTATGCTCTGTTTTATGTAGAAGTTTGAACCAGAGAAAATTTGGGAATCTATCAACCTCTGCTTCACTGTTAATATAATATAAGATGCAGAGTCGGTGAGTGAGTGGGTGGTTTAATAAACCAATTCACCAATTACGTATCACTAAGGCTGTGTTTGGATAACGATTTGGTGATGTAATGAAAAAAGAGATGATTCAGAATTCTTTGAGTCTCTAATGTTTTTATTTTTATTCTCTCATTAATTTCTTGATCTAAATACAGCCTAAGTGGAACAAAATCAACAGCCTAAATTTTTTGTTAGGGTCCATTTTTTAGTCGTTAGTGATTTTTTATTAATTAATGACTAAAAATCTAGATGTTTTTTTAGCCATCTTAAATAAATAATAATAATTTTATCTTATTTTTCAGATTTTTGTCAAAAGTAAAAAAATAATTTTTTTTAGCTAAGCCAAACAGGGCTTAATTGGTTTGATAGAACATAATTTTATTTAAAAAAGTATATTAAGAGGATTTTACTCCTATTCATTATAATTTTAATCCCAACCTCTATTTATATTATTGTTTTCAAAAAAATAACTTTTCCTTGAAAATTTACTCATTTGTTCAAAGCTCAATTATGTTACATTTCCCTCCAAAAATTGAAATTATAATTTTTTAAACTTTTACTATTTATATTTTATATCAATATCATTTTAAAAGGACTCGTAGATATATTTTAATAATATTTTTTTTATAAAAATAATATTTATAATTTGAATGTAATAATTTTAAAATATATATATTGAAAAATAAAACTATAGAGAGAGACTATATTTAGAGACTGAAAATGAAATTTCCATGTTAGAGATCCAAAATGGAGTATGGTTTGAACATATTTGATCTGGATTTTAGATTTGGCTAGTGATTTTAGAAATTCTGTTTTCTCTAATTGCATTTTTCTTGTTTTTGTAAAGATAAATTTATCCTGATACCTATTTTTATTCAAATATTTTTAATATATATAAGAATATTTGAATAAATTTATCTTGATAAAAATAAAAAATAATGCAATTAGAGAAAAGAGGAGTGTAAAATCATCAGCCTATCGAAATTTGGAGCATGATTGGAGATGCCCTGTAATTCTATTTTGTAGTTCAAGCTAAAATAAATACTACCCAATAAATGAAGACTCATCTCTATATTTATTTTTTAATATTGTTTTGTTAAAATATATTTAACTCTTAAATTATAAATATGGTTTATTTTGTCTATACAAATAAAGTTTTTGGGTCACATGAAACGCACACAATCACTTTTCTGTTATCATTTGAATAGACATCTTCAATTTGAATTTCATAAACTCAATTCAAGATTTTTAGGAGCATCATAGACCGAATTAATAGTTTAAGAATTAAATAAACAAAATTAATATAGTTGAGAGGGTAGCAATAAAATTAACCCATTAGAATGGTGTATTTTCTACCATTCTAACCTCATCGTATGGAGGGAGAGGAGATATTGAGACTTTACTGAAAGTATGACCTGTTTTTTAGTCCAAACATACGGGTGACAGAGAAAATTTATTGTTATAACCCTCTAACCTTAAAGCTTGGCTTCGAAAACTCAATCAGTATAAGCTCACCAACAGATCAATCACGTTAAGATGCCGATCGAACTTGCTATGAAATAGTTTGGCGGAGGCACTCGTCCAGAAAAAAAACAAAATATTTTATCCTCTTATAAAAAATAAAAAAATATTTTTACCATTTGTGAATTAAAAATGTACTCTGAAAAATGTAGATTAGAATGAAGAACAAAAATTAAAACTATAAATTAAAACTTGGAAATCAAACAAAATCAAAGATAAATACCGATCAAGACACGTGTTTGACACAATTTTCTCAATATAGAATTCCTTAAAACAAATAATGGGTTACTGAGACTTAAGCTCCGTTTGGTACTAACTTTTTCTAGCTTTTTGGCTATTTTTTTTTAAAACTTATTAGCAAAAAAGCTAGTAAGAGTTTTTTTTGTTTTTTTGCTTTTTGTTTATTTTTTGTTTATTTTTAATAATATAGGTTTTGAATGGTCAATAAAAATTTAATCAGCCAATATTTATCAAAGTCAAGATATAAATATATATATATAAAAAAAACTCAACTTAAAATTGCAAATCAAACACCCACTTGGAAATAAGAGATTTTCCCACAAAATAAAAAATTAAAGGTAAATTAATTTGGATGATCAACCCTCATGGGTAGTTTGACTGATAAAGACTTTGATTTTGTACTGATTTTTGCTTAAAAAGTCCTTAATTCGAATTTTTTTATAGTTATTGGAGATTTATCCGATTATTAACTACAACATTTTCAGATTAAAATCTCTATCGAATTCAATGGAAGTTGGTGAAAATTCTGAATTATAACAAACAATAATTGAGATGATATTTATTTAGGGTTTCCAAATGGTGTTGGAATCCCAAAATTAATTTGGTTTGGAAAGAGGGGCAGTGGGAAAGGGACTAGGCGGAAATCTTGGAGAGTGGGTGGACGAGGATACCATTCGGAGGTGCATTAAGATTTGTTGTCTTTTTCCTTGTACTATTGAGAGTGAACTCTTTCACACATTGGAGAGAGAGAGAGAGAGATTTGGCCACAAAGTTTCAGCCCAAAAGTTTTAATTGTTGCTAGGAGGGCATCTAGTGACGTGTTTGGATATATGCCTCATGTTTGTATGTAGGCATTGACTTTAAGTTGAATTTTGGCTTTTTTAAGCTATTTTTTTCATGGTTGCAATTATGGCATATATCCAAACGAAAAATAGAGAGTGACATAAATATGATAGTACAAATGTTGAATTTTAAGCAAAAATAAATAATTTGCGGCTTCTAAACCTCGTTATTACGAGGCATAGAAGCACACGACGTCACACTATGTGATTTTCTCGCACTCCATGTCGCCAAAGTACACAAACGGAAGTCGAGAGATGATTCAAATTATGATGAATTAAAAAGTCTAGAGTTTAATTTGTTCAAATCAAAATACAAGATTTCACTTGTCAGCAAAGCCAAACTTTGGAACTTTCCAAATATAATTACATAAAAAAACAACTTGAAGGGTCATATTGAACCAGAATGTGGTCCTAATATGAGTTTGTAAACAATGTCACGGTAGAGGTTCAAAGCAAGCAATAAGTAACAGGTCCCAAACAAAATCTTTGATAAGATTTGATGTGCCAGTTCATAGAAAGTGGAACATACCCTACATTCTCAAACATATCAGGGGAAATTATTCAGTATTTCATCTCACATCAACAGGGAACTCGATCGTAAATTAGATTTGTTAGAGCATTGTTTTCTACAAAAGTTATATTTTCATCTTTAAATTTTAAGAGAATCTTAAAATTTAGGCATAAATTTTTATTTTGCCTACTTTACGTTTATCATTTCTTACTCATTAAATTCCGGATATAAAAGAGACAAAGTTTTTATTTTTATTTTTATTTTATCTTATTCTATCTTTGTGTTCGATGTGAATAACAAACTACAATATCTGATTCTGTAAGATGTTTAAAATTTAAAAAGTAGTGGGGTTTGTACTAGACATTATATTTTTTTTAGCATTTCAATATAATTATGATGATAAAATCAAAATATATATATGATTCTAGGTATGCGTTCTCAGTACATAGAAGTCATGTCTCCAACCCTGACGAATGATTTTTGAAGGGATTTATTGAGGATGTATAAGACTGTTTGGATTAAGGATATAATGGGAAGAAAAAAATAAAAATGAAAAAGTTAGACAATCCAATCGTTGGATGTGTTTAGGAATCATAAGGCTATATTTGTTTTAAGGAAATGGTGAGAGAAAATAAAATGAAAATGAAAATAAAAAAGTGAGACAATCTAACCGTTCAAGACCATTTGATCATCTACCTTTTTTTCCCCTCAAAATCCTTGATCCAAACACATCCTTAGAGTTTGGCCAAAAGCATATTTTCCCTCTACTGTGCCTTAGAGGAAAGAAATAATATTTTTTGGGCTGTACGGCCCAAAAGCAGTACAGTGAGCCTGGCAATTTGGTTGGATTTTGCATTAGGCCCCAAACTAGGCCTATAGCTGTGGAAATAGATTGAAAACCAAAGAAAATAAAATGAATTGGTTTCACGCTTATTATTTAACTCCGATCTAAATATACCAACTTATATATATATATAAAATCACTTTCTTAACTTATATTCTATAAAATTTAATATTCAAGAACTTTACCTGAAATATCTTTATAATGAAATTTAAAATTATTAATATCAATTCCAACCAATGAGAAGTTATCATTAATTGTTAATTAATTTTTTTACATGGAAACAATACATAAGAGAACAATCATCAAATTATCGATATTTTTTTTTATGAATGGTAGAAGAAAAAAATTATTGATAAGAAAAAAATAATGTTTTTGACTCTGCCCTAAATATAATAAACCTATACAAACATAAAACCCAAGTCAGGACTTGTATTCAAAAAAATCTTTTAGTCAATTTAGAAGTTAATTATTTTTCAGTAATTATAAATTAATTGCACTATATGTGGTATTATTTCAATTTTTACAAAATAAATGTTTAAAAAATTCTCTTATTTATCATGTGGAGTTTTAATTCGATATTTTCTCAATATTTTTTATCCAATTGAGAGTAATATGCTTATACCAATTTAAACATCGAGTTAGGAAGCTTTGTTACAATGAAATTTAAAAATTAATATTTAACAGGAATGATTCGAAATGCTTTATGATTGTAATCACATGAAGATTATGCAGATCCTAAACACCATGTAGTCCCTCTCCCTCTCCCTCTCCCTCTCCCTCTCTTGCGCACACGTGGAATCAGTGAAAATGGTTCATCCCTCAACACAAGAGAACGGAAAACAACTATCAATGTCAGCAATCAGCATGAAAATCTCTCCCACTCTCTCTCTCTCTCTCTCTCTCACACACACACACACACAACACACAACACACACACGGAATCAGTGAACATGGTTCATCCCTCCAACAAGAAAGAATGGAATACAACAATCAATGTCAGCAAGAAAAACTCAACCATACAAAAGATTCATGAAGATAAATGCCAACCCATCAAGTGATTATCATCCTACATATTCGACTAGGTCTATTTAGAGAATTTTGGAGGCATTCAATGTAAAAAATTGGATAAAGTAACCTCTAAATTATATACACCAATCTAGGTAGCTTAAGCGATGTGCGATAAATCAGCAATTCTAATTTTGGGAAACACAAACCAATCTTTCTTTTCTGAACATCAATTGCGTATCAATAAACTGAGAAAAGATGAATGGGTGGTTCGGGACCAGTGAATAATCTATCTGGGAAGGACAAGAAAGTCTAATTCGGGAACTCGCAAAAGCTAATAAAAAAAACCCTAAATTGATTTACTAAATTAATTTAAAAAGTAAGAAATCGTTCAAATCGGCCTTGCACCAAACCAGATTTTCCCATCAAAAGTAGATAAATATGAGCCCAAATCACCAATTTAGTCTCAAACGGTATTGAAGCGTATGTATTCAACAGTATCCGTCAACACAATTTAATACCATCTATCGTTTTTCTGCACAACTAAAGAAACTTAGTTTACCTCAAGAGAGAGTTACAAAATGTTTAATTTTGACATTTATGCAAGGAGAGTAGTCCAACTTCAGTCAAGCTTGCTGTCATCTACTCCTCCTGCCGGCTTATGAACAAGTTCGGGTTCTGCTACCACCTGTAAAAACAAGAAGTGCTCTTTCATTTTCATTTTTTTCATTTCAAAGGACTTCCAAAAAACAAGTAGAACATGTTAATGGCGTAGTGGACAAATGAATGAGCAGAGTCAACGACTCAACAGGTAGAATCACACCAGTAAAGGCGGTAGCAACAACCAATAAAGGGAACCTGATGGTTAGTGAATCATTTTTGAATTAAAGACGGTTTGCTAGATTGTAGTTGCTGGTTGTATTTGGACCTGATAACAGGTATATAATGAACACTAAAGGCTAAAGAGCAGATATAAGCAAAGACTTGGTAAATTAACCCACAGTTCCTACCCAGAGAGCTATGATTATAGAAGAAGAAGACCACAGCCAGCCAGCCATCAACAAACAGCACAGTAGATATTCAATGGTTTACAAATTAATTTGACATGATCATGACCAATTTGTTGAGTTTACATTCTGGTAATTGCAACTTGTTATACATCAACTCAAATAGGGTAAAAAACATTCAAATTTAAGAGCTCTAAACAACTACAATCAATCACAGGATATGTAGTTCATTTTCCAATTTGAATGACATTTGTCATATTATGAACAATGATATAATTATCCGTCTCAATTCTCAGCCAGTCCTTGTTGGGTTTGCTCTTTCGAGAAATGATCTTCAAATCTATTTCAAATGATCCAAAAAGCCATTGCTAATCCTTCCATTTCTAAACCATCTTGAAAAACACAGATTTTATTTCCAAACACTTGTCCCTAAGCAATGCCCTCAATTCCGGGAACCACATATCCTCTGCTCATATCATGACCTATCTTACTTTACCACAAGTTGTTTGCTTGACTGGTTCTCTTGCCACTCTAAATGGGAAGGTGCAGGATTCAAGCTCCAACTCCCCATTCAGACTAAGGGTGGCTGGGTGTGCGTCTTGCAGGTTGCTTGACGGATATCTCTCACCATCCCTAAATGGAGAGGCACAAGATTCAAGTCTCCATTAAGATTAGGGTAGGGGGGGTGGGGGGGTGGGGGGGGGTGGGGGGGGGGTTTGGTTAACACATGACAGGAAAGTACCATCATCCATCTTTTCAATCAATTTCATAGTTTCATAATAACGTATCCAAAATCATCCCGTTCCAATCACCTTGTCCCTCTCCAGATAGTCATTTGTAAGTCGTAACTTCCTCGATTCATTTTTTCTTGATATAATATTAGAAAAGTGATGGATAGCCCTCATAATTCCTAGATTGTTTAGAATCTGAAAAGTAATTAACGGTCGTTTTTTCAAACATAACCTTGTCTATCAAGTATCAACCCTTGTCTTTCACATGGCTATCTATCCTGTTATAAAACAGTTCTTTAATTTGTCCCTCTTAAACCCATCAAACAAAGTTAATGGCACTTAAATTTAGTATTCT
This sequence comes from Actinidia arguta var. hypoleuca, assembly GCA_030159115.1. Lineage (NCBI taxonomy): Eukaryota > Viridiplantae > Streptophyta > Magnoliopsida > Ericales > Actinidiaceae > Actinidia > Actinidia arguta. The sequence continues at coordinate 2,758,024 of BRYE01000008.1, forward strand.
TCATAATTTAAATGACCATATTAAATCCCCTAACACTTGACACATCTATAGTATAGGTTTCCACTAAATATTTACCAATCATGTAAAACGATATTTTCCCTAATAACCTTGAGTTAGAAAAACATGTTGAGGTGTGATGAGCAGGTTCTTCAGCATTTTCAAACCACTTGATAATTCTTTCCAACAAAGGAGCACTTTGCCCCAACGTTTTCTTTTCCTTTAGTATTTGTTTTTCAATACAAGCATTAAAGACACAAAAACAAGCGCCGTCAAGTATAATTACAGCTCCTCCTTTATTCTTTAGAGTCTGTCCATTTCAGTCCACTTTGGTTAGGCACATTATAAATTTACCTAACCACAAAAAAATAGCAACTGCTGACTGTTGAGAGAGCTTATTATCTCAAAGATATAGAACAATTTAGTGCCACAGCCGAGACCAAATCTAAGTCCTATAAGCATATCAACCATAATTTAAATGTGATTATATAGACAACTTAATGGGTTCACCAACACCCAACTTGTTATCTTCTTCAGCTAATATTTCCCGAATGAAACAAAGATTATCCACATTGCTCAATTGACTAAAGAAATTAATAAAACTCAAGCCCAATAAATTAAAATTAAAAGCTACCATATGTAATGAAACAAAATCCCCATAAAAAATACACAATTGTATATATATATAATTAGCAAACAAGCAATCACACTTACACTGCTACTGCTCTTGTTCGCCGCAGGCTTGTAGGGACATGCCGGGGGTGCCCTCACCGGCTTCCGATACTCCCAACCAAAAAGCCTATAAACTTTTCCCTGGAAAAAATTTAAAGAAAACCAAAAATAAATGAAAAAAAAATTCAATGAACAATTCAACAAATGGGTAAAATCCCAAATCGGAAAATTGAAGAACATCAAAAATATTATGTCAAACATGAATTTCTTTTTTTAAAAAAAAAAAAGAAAGAAAAATGAGAAATAAATGAAAAGGTGCAACTTATAATCAGTGAGCAATTCAACAAATGGGCAAAATCCCAAATCGGATAAATTGAAGATCATAGATATTATGTCAACGTGAAATTCTTTAAAAGAAAAAGAAAATGAAAGATAAATGAAAAGGTGCAAGTTATAATCAGCAACCAAGTGAACAGATGGGAAAAATCCCAAATCGAATAATTGAAGAGGATCATAAATATTAGGTCAACATGAAATTAAAAAAAAAAGACAGAAAATGAGAAATAACTGAAAAGGTGCAAGATATAAAATCCCAAATCGAATAATAGAAGAAGATCATAACAATTAGGACAACATGAAATTAGGAAGAAGAGAGAGAGAGAGAGAATCGATGACTCTTACCATGATGAAATCAAAGAGTAGGGGCAATAAATTGATGATTGGAACTAGGAAGAGCGGCAAGAGACAAGCCAAGCAAACCTATATGTTTGAATGAAGAGACATGTATAGATTCAATAATAGAAAATATAGGAATCAAGCTGAATGAAGAGAGATTTGGGTATGTGTGAATTTACCATCTTCGAGTCGTTGTAATGAGGTTTTGTTGCTTATTTCTTCAATTCAACGACGATCGATTTCGGATTTCGTCTGTTATTATATTGACCAGAAGAAGATGCTGCTTCGTTCCTAAGCGAAAGGCAGCTTTTAGGCCCAAATATTACGTTTTTTTAGGTTTTTGGTTTTTTTTTTTATTAAAATTTTATAATTTTTATTTTTTTTTACAAGAAGAGTCGGAAAATATAAAAAATATTTAATTTAAAAAAATATTAAAAATAAAAAATAAAAAATATTTAATTTAAAAAAATATTAAAAATAAAAAATATTTTTATTGTAAATAAATTATTTGAATTGATTTTTTTTCTTTGGTGATTTTTTTAAATTAAATAATTTTTTATATTTTTAGATTTCTCTTATAAAAAAAAATTTTAAAATATAAAATTTTGATTAAATAATAATTTTTTTATTAAAGACAAAAAAATCTAAAAATCTAAAAATAAAAAATTAATACACTAAATTAGGCCTTAACGGGTTGTTTATACGAATTGTGAATCTAGTTAGTGGATGCTGAATATGGACAATATCGTCATTTCATTCACATGGAACGCAGAAGAGTTGTTTTTACCAAATTAGCGGCTCCTCACAGGTCCCTCACGTGGACTCGACCATCTCGTCAAGTTCATCGGACCAAGCTAAAATTTATTTTAATGATTCGAGTTGTTGATATTTTAAAATTCACAAAATACATCATTCATGTAAGAAACTAAATTGATCAAATAACGGTAACCATTTATTTGAATTAGTTTTGTATTAAAAAAAATAGATGGTTATAATTTTTCATACATGTTCAAGTATAATTGTCCATTTTTTCATATAAAATTGATCCGAATATGTGATTATCGTTATCCGATCAATTTGATTTTTTGTGAAAATGAGTTATTCGTCGAACTCTAAAATTTTAATGACTTAGATCATCAAAGTGAGTTCAAGCATGAGTCCAACGGACTTGAACTAGACGATCCAGGCTAGACGAGGGACTAGAAAAAAGGCATTCCCTTTAATCAAACCCAAGTAGTTTTCTAAATAAATTATCAAACTCAAGCATTTTAAAACTTATTTACCAACTCCAAATATTTTTTGAAGTCGTGATTTTAAACACAATTTTAATTTATAATCGATTAAAGTTGTGTTTTTAATACAATTTGAACCGTGGTGGTTTGCGGTTGTCCATTGGCATCTAGCCAATGGCAAGAGTTTTATAATAACTAATATCATCATATGATTCTTGCATTAAAAGCTAGGGAGGGAAAGTGAATTACAATGGAGGTGGATTACAAAGTTTCTTTCTTTGTAATTTTCCAAGAATCCATTTCCAATTTTCCACACAACCTTGAAATAATCGATCTAAATAATATTGGAAAAATATAACGTACATATTATCTGTATTATAAAAATGTTTGATGTACGTTAAGAATATTAAGATGTATGTTATGAATGAACGTTTCATAAAAATAGTTATTTACACATTGTAGTTTTTTTTATGTATTATTGTAGTTTTAATTATAGACTTTTGTGTCTAGAAAAAAATACTAAGAATCTTTGTAATTCTTTTGTTATGATCTATTATGGTGTTCTATTAAGTGCATCGCTTGTCATTATTTTGAAATGTAAATTATAAAATCTTATAGTTTACTTATAAAAAAAAAATCTCTTACGCTGTAAGATAAATTACAACTAACTAGTGCAAATGACTCTTGCTTAAATCACTATCTAAGAATAGCTCACTTTACGACTTCATTTTTCGCTCTAATGTACTCCGTATATGGTTGGGAGCGGCTCTTGATTTCATTATGCTCTTCCTAGATTTTAACTTTTTTCGACTTTTAATAAGATCACCGTTTCTTTATCGGAAAAAAAAAAAAAAACCTATCCAAGATAAGTATAGAAAAATCAGTTATTGTGGTTTAGACTTGCTGCATGATGTTAAAAACAGATAACACTGTCACACCTCCCTATATATGAACTTTAGAATTTAACGGAATAAAAATATTACATATCTATAAAATTATCTTAAAACTTATATAATCAAATTCGTGTGCCCACATCACAATAATTATGGTCTATGCAATACACTATTTTTAAAATATTAAATCATGGTTAATAAATGGACATATATTAGAATCATTGAGTTGTCAAAGACAACAAAATGAAACAAAAATAAAAAATAATCCGACCTGCCGGATTCGAACCAGCGACCTAAGGATTGTCTGCTTGGAGTAACAACTACAGTCCTCCGCTCTACCAACTGAGCTAAGGTCGGTTTGAAAACCAAGGTGGAAAATTTAATTTTTTTATTAAACATAATTGTAGCAATCATTATTGAATTCTTTTTTTTTTTTTTTTTTTTGTAAAAGAAACAAATTACAAAGAAAACCCAGAATTTGACCTTGATAACAATTTGTAAACCCGGCCCTTACAATTTAAATCATCCGTCCGTCTCCATTTATGTAGCTTGACTACACTAAGTGACTCCTGATCAAACAATCGGGAAAACAATGCTGCACAAACTAAAGTCCTTTTACAAGCCCTAATTCATCAAATTTCGACTCGAAATTCAGCATTTTCTTCATTTATTTTCCGCCATTTGTTAGGTGAAATTATCCAAATTCTCAATCATGGTAGATAAAACATTTGATAGAAGTAATTTAAAAAATATAAATACAAGGTATTTGGATAATTTTACATAATAAAAATAAAAAATAAATAAAGTGTTCTCACAAGTCCACTAAAATGTCCTGGATTTGCATACGAATTTATGAATATGAAGAAAAAGGTAAAGTAAAGATAAAAATCAAAAAACAACTAAGTGAAAAAAATGCATTTATTTTTTATTTTTATTCTCTGTCATTTTCCTTTGTCATGCTAAATTTCTCAATAAATTTCTGCTCCATAAAGTTCTTTCGAGCCATCG
>BRYE01000008.1:2767500-2782500 GCA_030159115.1 Actinidia arguta var. hypoleuca
AATGCCAATCATTAGTGAACTAAGGGAAGATCTAATTCAAGGAATGCAATCATACTAAATCAAATCCGGCAATTACGATTAACGAACTGGATCTCAAATGAACATCCATTGCCAACGTTGGAAAAGTAAATGGTTAACTAATCTCCCAAACCAAGCATAAGCTAATGAAGAATATCAGATCTGAACTCATGAACGAACATTGATGTATTAAGAAAGTAGATCTAGATTCAATACGTACTTGTGTGTATGTTCGGATCTGCAAGAGCGAGAAGCAGAAAATGGGATATCTCTGAAAGAAGAGAGAGAGAGAGAGAGAGAGAGAGAGAGAGAGAGGGCGAGAAGAGAGACGCGTTAGGATGTGGCTGTGAATTTGTGTATATATAGGTCGATGTGAGGGCGAGATCTAGTTTGACCCGCTCTCTCTCTCTAACTCTATGTGCCTGCGCTGTCTAGTTTGACCGGCTCTCTCTCTCTCTAACTCTCTGGACCTGTGCTGTCTCCGCCCAGCTTCCACTTCAGAGATCGAAGTCGTGACGGGTTTGGATTATCTAAAGTGGGAATTGTGAGAATTCTTTTTGAAGTGTACATATTATTTTATATGTTTTAGAATTAAAAAAACGTTATTTAATTGTTAGAACTAAAACACTCCATTCAGCTCCCATTTTAAAGGACTCAAAGTCGTGATGTTAAGGGTCGTTTGGGCAATGTTTTAAAAATTGGGTTGAATCGGCCGGTTCGATTGGTCGGAGAAATAGTCCGATCACATATCAAAATCCGGTCAAATTCAGTTAGAATCACAATTGAACCGGTAATCCGTCGATTGAACCAGTTATTAAATAATACGGTTCACTATTTTAGAAAAAAATTGTGTTTTAATTTTAAAATTTTAGATTTTAAGTATAAAAATTAGTGTAGAAAAATAAGATATATTTTATTATAATTAATAAATAAATTAACGACATAATTATAACATCATCATGAGTCAATAACAATTGATCCGACGATTGAACTAGTGATCTGTGACCTGATCTTTTTTTCAAAACATAATCAATTCGCTCAACCGTCCGATTTTTAAAATATTGCGCGTATGTTTCATTTCATGCCCGTTCGGTGATCTAGATCTTGTTCACATCATTTATGTAAGGAAAACTTGCACCGACATACCTGAAATTTTTAACAAATATAGTAACTTTTTTTTTAGTATTTAAAATAACATTGATCTCTTTTATTTTTATAATTATTATTAAGATTCTTCGTAGAATTAATTTTTTTGGTAAGAATAACAATATTGTCTTTAAATTTAGGATTTTTAAATTTATTTTATAAAGACACTAATTAAAATAAATAAATATTTTTTTTTCTTAAAATATCATATATTTGTAAACTACCCATTTTTTTATTTTTCTAGCAATAAGTAATTTTTTTTTAAAAAAAATTGATCTAAATATTTTATTTTTAAGTATTCTTAATAAAAAACGTACTTAAAAATAAATTTTGCTATCTAATTGAACAAATTAATTCAAAAAGAATTATTCATAACCTACATCTTTATTTTTTATCAACAAGTATTTTTTTTTAAATTAATGTAAATATTTTATTTTTTAAGTGCTTATAATCTAAACATACTTAAAAAATAAGCTTTATTATCAAATTTTTTAAAATAAATCATTACAAAAAAATTGGTCATGCGTTACTAAAAATGAATTAATAATAATTTTAAAAGTAAAAAAATATCAATATTATTTCAAAAATTATAAGAAAGATGGTTATATTGTCAAAACTTGGAAACTTCATTGAAATTTACCCTTTACGTAAAACAAATTTAGAAAAATAAATATGATTTTCAATGTTCGATGAACTTGATTATTTATTTAATTACAAGCAGTCGGGGCACACCAAATGCGTGCACACCTCAAGTTACGTGGTATACAATTATTTTTGAATTTATATCCAAATTAAAAAAAAAAACTAATAGAAATTAATTATGATTTGAAAAATTTAAAAAAAAAAAGAATTTCTCCACGTCACAAATTTCATTCTCATCTACTCCTCATTAGGATTCTTAATTAGAGTTGGACGAAGCGATAGATTTTGCCTCAGCAGTAGTCAAACAAAAATTGCCCCAATTAATTCATGTTTTATTGCAATTCTATTTTTAATTTATTAGGCTCTGTTTAGATTAAAGATTAAGGAAAAGAAAAACTTAACGAATTATTATAATAAAAAAAACTTAATGGATCAAATAGTTCACATTTTATATTTTTCTTAACTTTTTTTTTGTTTAACTAATCTCTTTCTAAATTCTTGATTCAAATACAATTTAGAGACTTCCTCTATTCTTTTATTCAATTGGCAAAAAAAAGAGTGTAAAAATTATTACTCTTTTTATAACTTTTTAACTTTTTATTTTTTCTATAAACTAAAAAAGCCAGTTGACAGTGTGATTGTTAAATTAACATTTACAAATCCAAATACACCTTTAAAATAAGAGGCGAGTTTATCAAGATAGTGGGGATGCCCACTCATTTTTCTATTTGCTTTTTTTTTTTTTTTTTTTTAAAAAAATAAATTATAATTAAATTCATATGGGACCCACGTAAAAAATAACCAATAGGATAGTAGGTATTTTGAGCAAAATTGCACTCTCTAAGTCGATGGAAAAATAAAATTGAATGGTCAAGAAAATCAGTTCCCGTATTCAATTAAAACTCTACTTCCTATCAAAATGGGAGTACTGTAAATCACTTTCATCTATTCATAAATAGCATAAAAACTAAGGACTAAATATATGCATTATATTCAACCTATAATAAAGGGCGGAGGGACATAGAAGTAAATGGGGTTAATTGACCCTACTGGAAAAAAAAATTACTCTATTATCCCTTATATAATTTACTATAAATATAATTTTAACCTCACAAAAATTAATAATTTACTTCTAGAATATATCATAAATATAATTTTGACTTCATAAAAAATTATTTTTAGGAATTTAACCACATTGAAATTGTTTTTTGGTTCCATCCCGCCTATAAGTACACATGTCATATATATTTCGTGAACCACATAAATCACTAATTTCAAAATTTAGTCTTACATATAATCCACCAAGAAAATTCAGTAAAAAACCCAAGGGCATGAAGGGTAGAATTCAGTAAAAATTTAGTAACTGAGGCCAAGTTGAAGTCCTAGAGCGGCGTGGACGAGAAAGAGCGTCATGATCCCGCTTCCCAAGATCCCGTGCACGTTGCGCAACCCTGGATTTCCCTGGCACCATATCTAAATTAGTAAACTAATGCTTACAAAAAACCATAGAAATATCTGTTTGGTATTGTTTTTCGATTTCATTTTTCGAAACACATATAAAACTTGTTTAGCAAATTGTTTCCGAATTTTTTTTTCTGAAAACAACAAAAAGACAGTCTTTGAAGTCTCTAACTTGTTCTTTTGAGATTTCGATTGTTTCTATTTTAGAAAACACAGCCAAGGAAGAGAAAACGAAATCGATAAAAATGAAAACAAGTCCAAACGGCAAACGGGAAGGTACCCTTTTCATTTTCCTTCAATGATAAAGAATTGTAAGATATATTCAGAATTGAAAAAGTATATAAATTGCAACATTTGCTTACCTCAAACAATGTTGGCAATAGGGTCTGTACGGTCAAGAGAGCAAGGCCAATGAAACCTGTAACAGCATGAGGACTGCAAGAAATAGATATTTTGGCTGGTAATCCAATCTCAAAACTAGAATCAATTGAGGCTGTGTTTCGATTCCAGGTTTGGTGAGGAAAAAAGAAATAGAAATAGAAAAGTTATATGATTCAACCAGTTCGAGACCATTATATCATCTACCAACACAGCCTGAGAGAACTTGAACTCTAGGAAATCGTCTCTAGCACTAACTTTAATCAAAGGATACCCTTAAACTTGTTCATTGAGTATAGAGATTTATCGAGGGGTATAGAGATCACAGGTTTGTAGATTCGCTCCACTACTAGTACCTCTCAAAGATTGGTTTATCCGAAGTCAGAAGAGATGTTATTCCACCTGTAGCTCCCAGTGCAAAGAAAAAAAACATTCCGGCTAAGAGTTTCGGGTGCAAATCCTTGGCTTTGGCCTTCTCCTCCTGTATCCAAAAAAAACACGATCTAGTTATGTTTTAAAAATACTTGAAACGAAAGCACACAATTCATGTGATTTTAACATATTTTCAATGGATTTCTTACCACATCGTTAGAAAATCGTATTCGGAAACCAAGATAAGTTCCATATCCACCCATGGCAAATAGTACAACAGCCTACAAGAACGAAAGAGGAAGATCAAACTCCAATTCAGAAAGAGAGAGAGAGGTCGGGTGGGGGGTTACCATGTTTCCGGGGTGACCCCAATGCACAAGCCAGTCTGGAAGATTCCATGATTTTATAAGCTCGACAAAAGGCACGAACAGAGACCTCACAGTTCCGGCTGATAATTCACATGTTGGATCCTGTTATTACTGTATAAAGGAAGGAAGAAAGAAAAGAGAGACGATTCCACAACAAATTCCAAGATCAAGGATGAATCTTCTTTCTTTTGATACTTCAGTTCTTGGTCCAAGGATCGATTAATCCGAGGAGTGTAGGATTTGTTAGTTCAAATTTCATTTGGTGAATTTACTTGGTTGGTTCATCCACTTTATTGGACATTGAACTTAGGCAATTGGTCTATATTCATAATACAAAATATGCTCATAGGCATACGTCCTATTACCTCCAGGAAGAGCAGCAACAAAAAGCAATGGCAGGGGAGTGAAGGAGTATAACAGTGTCTCGTTGGGCCCTACTTCTTCTTCTTTCTCCTTCTCTAAAACTGAATCAACAGTTTCACAAATCTGGTTCTTGAGGGCAAAAGAGGGAAATAAAAGATCCCTTCTCTTTCTTCCAAAACACAATGCCCTAATAGGAAAGGGGAGAGAGGGAATTTTGGAGGAAGTGAACGACCAACAAGTGGGAAATGCAGAGGAGGGCAAAAGAGCAGAAGAAGAAACACTCACCATAGCCATTGAGTGTGGTTTTTGGAAACTGGTGACTCGTGATTTCACTTACAAAGTGCATAGAGATAGAGTGAGAAGAAGTGGGAAAGGCAAGGAAAGAGACACGCCTATACGCACAAAGGAAAGTTGTCCGCCTCTCCACGTGGTCTCAACACGCCTACCTACCTAAATAACATTTTTAAATACAAGTCACAAAAAATTAGTTTATGTTATAAAATTAAGAAAAAACAAGATGATAATATAAATGGTGAAATAGACCACATTTGAGGTTTAGGGTTAATACATAAAACACTTCTGACGTTTAAAAAATAACAACGACCTCCCCTGAAGTTCAAAATTTATAATAAATTCTTTCATTTTACACTAATCACCCCTGAAGTTCCTAATTAATACACAAAGCATCCTTACTATTTGTCCACTGCCCATCAATGATATGAGGGGTGCTTTATGTATTAATCCGAAACCTCAGGGGTGAATGTAAAATGAGAGAATTTGTTACAAATTTCAAATCTTAGAGGAGGTCACTGTTATTTTTTAAACGTCAAGAGTGCTTTGTGTATTAATTCTGAATCTCAAGGATGATCAGTGTATTTTACCCTAACATAAAAGAAAGAAACAAGACAAGTGACAATCATAAAGTAAAAACTTTTTCTCTTATTCAATCATATAGAAATTGTCCTCTAATTATAGGCTAAAAGATATATGTATCATAAATCTATACATATTTATACATTATGAAAGATAAATAAAAAAGTTGAAGAGATATAGGTTAAAAAGAGAAGAAGGATCATGAAGATGAATGACCATATTATTAGGAGAGATGAATATCCACTATAATAATTTTATAATAGTTTACATATCGATGCACAATGAATTTTATTTCTTTAATATTTTTTTTTAAAAAAATTAGATCAATTTTTTTATAATTTTAGATTTCTCTCATCAAAAAAATAGTATAAAATTCTAATCAAATTAATGATAAACAATTTATTAAAAACAAAAAAAATCTAAAATCAAAGGAGTTAGTTTACCTGATTCAACTATACCAAATTGGGCCAAAGTACATGGTTCAATAGAGGCCCAAACAATGGAAATTAGGCCGAAAATGGCCTTAGCAAGTCGAAGTTGTGATGGGTCCATTTACAATTGAACATGGCTTTTCAGATCCATTGCGATAGCGTTGGTCCGGCCCAAGATTACAAAAAAATAAGGCCGAAAATGGCTTTGGCACGGTGAAGTTGTTATGGGCCCATTTACAATTGAACATGGGCTTTTCAGATCCATTGTGACAACTTTGTGCCGACCCAAGATTACAATTTTTCCCCGTTCAATACCCTCCAACTCTCTCCAACCATTTTAACGTAAAATTATTCAAAAACAGAAGTCGAAACACATTAAATTACAGCTTAAAAAAAAACCTTTGAATTTTTTTTTCTTTCTTTTTTTTATAGCGGTTTCGGCCTATGAAGCATTAGTACTAATTAAAAAAAAAAATGTGCCCATGCATACCCATCAGATATCAGTACTTTGGATGATACTTCTTCATTCATACTCGATACTCTAAAATGCATATAAATTTATTTTCGTAGTTTTTATTGTACCGGAAAAGTACCCAATTTACATCATAAGTTCATAACCATAACCCAACAAGAATAGTGATTCATTTTACATTTTTTCTTTTTTGCCTCTCTATTTTTACCCCAATTAGAATGGTGATACGTATCAGATACTAGTATTTTGGATGATACTTCTTTATTCATACCCGATACTCTAAAACGCATACAAATTCATTTTCGTAGTTTTATTGTACCCGAGAAGTACCCAATGTACATCATAAGTTTGTAACCGTAACCCAGCTAGAATAGTGATTCATTTTACATTTTTTCTTTTTTGCCTCTTTATTTCTACCCCAGCACAACCGGCATTCTAACTTCTTGCATCCAACACAGACCATAAAGAACAAAAAATAAAGAAGAATTGTATGTGTGTGTGTGTGTGTGTGTGTGTGTGTGTGTGAGAGAGAGAGAGAGAGAGAGAGAGAGAGAGAGAGAGGAATCATGGATACTAAATTCCAAATTTGCAATGAATAAATGACACAAGTGTCCAGGCAATCTTTTGGGTTTTGGTCCCCAGCCTCTTTATTCTTGAATGAACTTATATTGTTTAATTCCTGTGCTCATCAAACATTTCAACTGTATATGCAGGAAGCTGGAACATGGTCAGGTTTCCACTGACCATTTGCGCTGGATATATTTAATACAGTGTGGCCCAATGGACTTTTGTAGAGCTTAGTACTGTTTGGGGTATTATTTTAATTTTTTTTAAAAAAAATTAGTTTTTTAGTTTTTTTTATTTTTAGTAATTTTTTTGCCGTTTGATCAAAATTTTATATACCTTTGTGGTTCCTCTAAACAAGAGTAGTCCGAAAATATAAAAATTTCATCTAATTCGCAAAAAAATTCAATGAAGACGGAGGAAAATCATTGTTATCTAAAAAACTCCGTCTAAAATGATTTTTTCGTCTTTAGTGAATTTATTTTCAAATTACATGAATTTTTTATATTTTCGGACTACTCTCGTCAAGTGAAAGAGAAAAAATATAATTTTTTTATCAAATCGTGAAAAAAAATCATTAAAGACAAAAAAAAAAAAAAATCCAAACTTGGACTTAGTGTTAGATTATGAACTTCATGAAGACTTTTTACCAACTAGCATTTATTTAATTTGCAAGAAGATCCTTGGTTCATGGGTCAACTTTTGTTGAAATTCTAACACAAGGCCCCCAAATTTCTTTCCTATATTAGATGTTTTCTAATTGGGCATTTTGGAGGAGGTTAGAAAACTTGATGACTCAATTGGTTATTATGATTGTTGAATTTTGATACAACTGGTAGTTCGGTTCCAGTTCAGAACCATGTTTTCCCATATTAATTTTTTCTCTCTCCTTGTATAAGTGTTATATGAATAGACACATTATTTGGAAACAGTATTCAAAGAGGGGACATAATATTCAGATCGACGTTGACCTAAGTGATTGTTTGTGATTGGTCCCTCAGTATGTTTAAATTATATATAATAGTCATTTGCTATAGGGATATATGGTCCTTACATGGGTCCACAATTATCAAAATTGATAACTTGCATTTCCATTTTTTAAAAAATTTTTTGAAATTCATAAATTGCACAAATGTGAAAACTTGGTGGGAAAAAATCTAGTAAAGCAAGTCAATCATTTTTTAAAATTATTTTTACTCCTATTATTAAATGCCAATATATTTCTATTTTTTGTTTCCATCAATCAATGAACTAAGAGACCCAAGTCACCATCTCTAATAGACAAAGACAAAGTCCTCTTTCAATTCATGCCTCCTTATCCTTGTCCCCAAACACTTGTGGTCACTTCTCTCTATTAAGGTATTACCCAAATTGACCTTTTAAACACTTCAATTGTCATAAAATTGAACTTTTAACACCAAGTTTGGAAACTAAAGCCCTTGTTTGGCAACATAAGGAAAATAAACAATTTTTTTCTCAGCCATTATTGTCATAAGGGTTTCATCAATCTCAGTTCATTACTGTTTTTTTATTGCAAATCTTAAGTTAGTGCAATGCAAATTACCTTGCATAATCCTATTACTCACTCTTTCCTTTTCTAGACATAAAATAATAATAATAAATGAGAATGCGTAAAAATGAAGTTGGGGTTCAGATCCAGTGTCTTGTGTGTCAGATCCTAAATGAATCTGAGTTCGCAGAATATTTTTTTTTCACTTTCCTTTTTTGTGTTCGTAGCATTATTGATCAATAAAAATGCAAAATTAAATGTTGTATACCTATAAAAGAGTTAAATGTTGATATATATCCGGTATTTAAATGGAAAAATTACACTAATCTCCCTTGAAGTTCTAACAATAATATATACCTCCCTTCATTTCTTTTGAAACCATAGTAAACTCACTTCTATTTTATTGGCACGCAAATAGTTCCCCCCTTGTATACATTCTCTGCCTATGCTGTTAACGAGATATGCTGACAACTTTTTTTCTAAAATGCCACTTTTGCCCTTTAGTAGTTTGATAGTAGAGTAGCTTACTTCTTTTCAAATTTATCACAAACGAATAAATCGTTTTGCTTCCTCCTTCAGTCTCTGAGATACCAAATGTACATATACATATATATGTAGACATAGATGATTTTTACTATACATTTCCCAAATTGAATAACTATATGAATTTTAATTACTACACGATCATGGAAGGGAAAGTAATTTTAAATGTGGGTATAAAAGGGAAAAATTATACAAATGGGAATAAAAGAGAAAGATGATAAAAGGAATAACGTTTGTCGACGCAGTTGAGCTGATAACTGTGACAAGGGAGGTTATTGTCATTTTCAAAACTTGAAAGTAAGTATCAAAAATGTTAAGGGGGGTCAGAGTTATTTACCCATCTTAAATTGATAAAACAAAATATAACATAATTGGTTGCACCATGCAATGCCCACTCCAGACAAAAATAGGCCATTCTCAAGTCCGTACAACCAAAATTGAGGTGAGAGGGGTTTTTGACAAAAAGGAAAAGTAACCATATTTTTAGAATAAAAGCACAAGAAATAAGAAAAGTAGAGAAAAGAAAGGAATATATATATATATATATATATATATATATATATAAAACACAATAAAAGAGTAAATTACGTTTGTCTACCTCTTATGCTTTAGAGGCCCCTTTTCGCGAGGTCACATGACTCTTTCCGTTGCTTAATTTCACAGTTGAAAAACGGAAAGCTCTATAGTACACACTAAATAACATTGATAATAATTTACTGAGTAATTAACACCACACACTTTTATAATAGCCACCACAATTCGTAATATTAAATAGTCATAGCTAACTGTAATAACACATAACTAATTCGGAAAAGAAAAGTTCGAACAAAAAATCCACAAAGATACATTATAAACTACGCCGCAAAAATGAGTAAATAATAATAAATCACAAAAATGCATAACTCGAACTTTAAATTGTGCACACCCATTCATTATAAGAGTATCCATTCATTATAAGAGTACGTCACAAAAAAATTATAACGAACACCACAAAAGTACATAAGATTTCTAGGTACACACCATGTGTATCAAAGTCTTCTCTTTGAACAATAGACCGATGGAAGAGTCACATAGATACTTACTTAAATTATAAGGGTTTTATTGATATAATAAAAAGTAAATGGTACAAATGGCAACTTTTATGAAAGTACAAGAGTACAAAGTGTAATTTACCCATAAAAAATAAAGGAGTGAAAATGACAAAAAGGTCATTGAACCCCGAAATAATCATTCATCTTCCATCATTGAAACACAGGCACAACCCACATTTTTTGTCATTTGGCAGTGAACGTCAACTTTCATTGACAGTTACCATGGTGGTCCAATCATATTTCCCCCCTAGCCAAACTGTTGTTTTGGGGGAAATTTTAAATCAGTGACAAGTAGAGAGAATATTATTAAGGTTTAGTTTGAGCTAGTTAAATTAGTTTAATCAAGTGGGTTAGTTTGACTGGTACGACTTGGGATTTTAATTTGTAAGTCTCATGTTCAAATATTTTTAGGTGGTTAGTCATTCGAATATTTAAATACGAAAGTTGGTGAACGTGTTTTCTAGGCTTAGACAAAACGTATACCCTATCTAGTATGTTGGTATGTGCTATAATCGATGTGCAAGTCTACGACTTAACACTACATTATTGAATGACTAGCTACATAGGACCCATCAAGGGTGACCCATGCATGGTCTAGCTTCAGGGGTTACCTAGGGTTAGGGCATTTTTTGTTAAATTAGTTTAGATTCTAGCTAACTTAGTTCTTTTTCATTTTTGAGTTTTTTTAGTGAACTTTCTTAATTGATTAATCATAATTTTATAGTTTTTTTTCCTCTTAAAGAGAAGAATTTAAGCATATAAAATCTTAGAGAGAAATTTTAAAAGTATAAAATTATTATTAATTTTTTTTTTTAAAAAAAGTTTACGAAAGATGAAATTTT
The DNA here is from genome assembly GCA_030159115.1 of Actinidia arguta var. hypoleuca. Taxonomy (NCBI): domain Eukaryota; kingdom Viridiplantae; phylum Streptophyta; class Magnoliopsida; order Ericales; family Actinidiaceae; genus Actinidia; species Actinidia arguta. The sequence continues at coordinate 2,778,575 of BRYE01000008.1, forward strand.
TTAAAAAATAATGAAATTAAATAGCTCATGAACAAACTTGTCAACAACTAATATTAGTGATTTTTATTTTTGTTTCTGATTTCATCTAGAAAGTGCATTGATATTGGCATTAAACTAAGAAACTCAACCCAAAGGGTCTAGTCAACTGAGAGGAGTGAATTAATTGTAATATCGATTCTTATAAAGTTCAAATATTTTAAATTTTGGGGCTAGTAGAAGTTTGTCCTATCGTTAATTTCAGGACATCAGGATTAGTCGAGTTGAAATACACGCAAGCTGATCCGGACAATCAGTTATTGAAAGAATCACAAGAAACTCACATATGTGAACATTGTTGTCGTAATATCAACATTATGCTTCAGATCCAATTTAGGATAAAATAATTTTTTTAAAATTATTTTATCTTTTGTAATTTTTTTTATTTTTTTCACTTTATCTTTATTAGAGGAATCTGAAAAAAAATATGAAAATATTTTCAAGTGATTGATTTCCAACAAATCAAGCACTAAATAATTCTCTTTTGTGGCAAGTTATAATGGCCACTTTGGTGATTAGCAGAAATAATAAAAGTACACTTATGTTTAATCTTCTTTGTCTTATTAAATTAATTTATAATTTTGGTACAATATACACTACAATGACAGGTGGACAAAGCTGATCAAAGTGCCTGCTAATTTATTTTTTTTCAGAAAAAATAATTAAAATTTCATTTACATATATTATTTAATTAGCACTAAAAGAAGCTTACTCATCAAGATGCCTAAAGCATGTGGCTCCCACTTTGACTATTTTTTTTAAAATTTTCACTTATTAAAAAGAAAAATTATATTCATTGGGAGTAGGTTTGCTACCGTTAAGGTTACCTGAAAATAAATAAATAAATAAACTAAAAAAATAGAGGGAGACTTTTTTGTGATTCTTCCAATAGGATTCCCACCATACCAACTGTGGAATATTAATTTGATTATGATTTTTTATTTTAAAGTTAGTATGTACATCAATCAAACCTAGATTTGGACAATTCCGACCGGATCGAATATATGAAACTGTGATGATATGAATCATAATCGACCCCAATTAATTAGGAAAAGGCTTGATATGAAACATAATATATCTTAGTAATTAGTTTAACACAAAGTGGATTGAAAAAGATTCTAAAATTGATGTGAATAAATGTTCTAAACTTGACAAGTTTTTAAAAATGAGTTGGTAAATAATGTTGATATAATTGTTATACATTTGGTTACTATTAGCATTATTGGGAATTGATGGGGTTAGAGCATAAAATTTTTACAATGCATTCTCAAATAGGAGAAAATCCTATAATCCACTTTAGGTAGAGAAGAAACCTATCTTTTAAAACTTCAAAAACAATTTTGAGGAAATAGGAAATTTCAACAACAAAAACGACATATAAAAAGCTGACAGACGTGTTGAGTACTAGTTGATTGGTGTTATATGCCCACTGTTGTGACATTATTATGATTAATCTAAACATACCGTACACTTTTTATTTTTTTAGCATTGAAAATGACTCGATTTGTTCTTTTTGAGATACCCCATTTGCAATATGTGATTTGATTTCAGTCAATTTTTCTTCAATGTCACTGTTTAGGGGAGTCGAATTCGGGAGATCATAATAGACTGAACAAATTCAACCAAACAACTTTGTCTTTCAATTGGTATGAAACCATTGTTAGCACAAAAAATATAGAAATTAAAAAGAAAATGTTTATACTTCCATTTATTGGAAACAAAGAAAGAATCAAAGAATGAAATAATTACCCAAAATAAATAAATAAATAAAAGAATGGAAAAGAAAGTAAAGGGGACTATTAATGTTTTGTTTTGTTTTGTTTTATTTTATTTTATTTTGTTTTGTTTTGTTTTGTCTGTGAATTTATTGTGTGAATTTCGATTGTTCCCATAATGGTTTTATTGTGTGAATTTCGATTGTTCCTATAATGGTGCTTATTTATGTATTTGCTTTGTTTGTTACTATTATGCTATGGGCCAACCAATCTACCCTAGTAAACTCTGTGGATTAATTACCGCTAGTGAATTGACCGTCACAAATACAACTTTAAAGACAAAAATCGAAGCTATCCTTAATACTAATTGGTTTTAGGAGAGATGGTAAAAACTAGGACTAACAAGTGATATTAGAGTTAGGGGTCATTAGTTCGAATTGCGCCTCATGTTGGGGGATGCAACAGTATCACTTTACTCGCATAAACGATTCTTAGAACTGGCCTATGTGGGTTACGATTCGAATGCTATAAAAGACTTTGACTTTCATCATTAAACACCATTTGATTTTCAGATGAGATGATTAAAAACCCGATTCTATAGTTACACAATGTGATTTTCTTTTTTGGATAATTACATAACGGTGTTTTCAATTTAATGTGTGACTTCTTTCCTTTTTACTTCATGAATTTTTTATGTCCTTAATAACTTCACTTGCAACCATTTGATGCCTGCCTAGTCCCTCTAGGTTGTAAATTTTTTGTTGGTAAATACTTGCCGTCAAATCAAATCTTCTTTGAATATTTTCCACTTCCAAGTGTTCTTCATATTATATGTTATTTTACATTATTGATTATTTTTTTATTAAGATAAGCTAAGATTAATCCATTAAAGCAAAAAGCTGCCTTCAACTAGCCAAACCAAGGGCTGACTCTAGGGGATCCTACTTCATTATATAGGGACAATTGTTATGTGATTTGTGCAAATTTTAATTGGAGTTTTGCTAATCAGCAGACAAAGAAACAAGAAGAAAATAAGTGCTAATCAAAATAACCATAAAGAAGTCACAAGATATGTACCTAATGTACCCAACAATGTGGATACTTCACTTACAATCTAACAATGAAAATGTTTAGTTTTAATCACATAATTGTGTAAATCAAACAACTAGGGGTTGGCTTGACCCAGGGTGGCATTATGGTTTAGGCATGAGATTTCGAGATTTGCTCATTCAATATTTAGGTTCAAAATCTTCTAAGTGCTATCAATTCCTGAGTTGAGCCAGTTTATATGGGGCTTTGTCCTCTTCTCCCCCCACGTTAGTGGACTGTGGATACCGAGTTATCAAAAAAAAGTTATGTCAATCAAACAAGTTTAAATTGATGCATATACCAATATGGTTCAGTAGCATTCAGTTGAAAGTAAGTATTAATACATTTGTTTAGATATTTAATCTCCTCTTAAGTTTTGTTTTGGGGTTTATGGAGAGATTAATAGAGAAAAAGAAAAGACAAGAGAAATAATAAGAAAATAATGAAGCGAAAAAGAGAAATTAATGATTTCCTTGGTGTTCTATTTTCTATCTCTTTTTAGCAAATATCTTTTAAAATTCATGATTCAGACACAGTCTTAGATGATTAATGTCTGATTTAATGTATTTACAGTAATAAATAAATGAACTGTATCCCGTCAATTGAAAAAAAAGGCTGATTTTTATTTAGTCCAAATTAAGAAATAAGCAATCTTCATAGGAAAAAAATGTACCTACTTCTTGGTTCTAAAAAGAAATATTTATTGGATCCCAAAACTTTCCAAAAATCAATATGGAAGATTTGAAAATTTCTTTTGACACTTGGAGGGGAGTGGGATTGCCACCACACAAACCATAATGTGGATGTGTTTGTATCTACAAAGCATGGAATCATTATAACTTTCTAATTAAGATCACACAATATCTCAATTATTCCAAGCATATAAAAAATACTAAAGCAAACTTGACCACAAGAAAGACAATATGGGATGACATAATGAGCCTCACATGCATCACTTTTGATAAGCATTTAAGTGGGATTTGAGTATATAATTTAATCACCCCTGCATTGGAAGTGGGAATGGAGGAAAGAAATTATGGGCATGCCTTTTAATGACAACTATAATGACCTCTCAATAAGAGAGAG
>BRYE01000008.1:2800000-2830000 GCA_030159115.1 Actinidia arguta var. hypoleuca
GGTCACACTAGCTGTTGTGCCTCTGATAGCCGTAATTGGAGCCATCCACACCACCACACTGGCCAAGCTCTCTGTCAAAAGCCAAGAAGCTCTTTCACAAGCTGGAAACATTGCAGAACAGGTGAGAGAAACTGAAATTTTTTCCAGCAGTTTGTGCATTTTTTATCACTGAAAATGGAGTTGGTTAAAGTTAGGTTGTGTTTGGATTAAGAATTTGGTGAGAGAAACGGAAAAAGAAATGAAAAATTTCGTGTATCCAAAGGTTTGGAAACGTGGGACTGCCTAATTTTTCCATTTACTTTTCGGTTTTCTTGTTTTCCATATTTTTTAGATAATTGCTTTTGTTTTTGAGTTTTTTTTGTTTTTATTAATTTTTTTTACCGTTTGAACTTTTTCCAAAATTAGATAAAATGGTTTACGTTTCAGAATCCATCAAGAGGAAGTAGAAAATATAAAAATTTTAGTCAAACGATAAAAAAAAAAAAATCTAAAAAACTCAAAAACCAAAACAGCTAAAAAATCTAGAAATTTGATGTTGTTTGTAAATTTTCTGTCACTGGTCTCCATATCGCTTAGAGAAACTTGGAATTCTGATGTTTGTGTAGTTTGGGATTCGGGGAGACTGAAAATAGACTTGATTCATTGTAAATTTCTCTGTTTATTATTTACCCATCCGTCTACAAAAGACGAACCCAAAAGTAAAATTTTTTGACTAAAAAATTTCGTTGAAGGCAAAATTAATCAAAGGTATAATTATCCTAATGGGTTGTTCATTTGAAATTCTCTCTGTTTTTCCATCTGGGTATTGCTGATTCGAGCCGAAAATTGCAGACGATAGTTCAAATCCGGTCGGTTTTGGCGTTTGTGGGTGAATCGAGAGCACTGCAAGCGTATTCCTCGGCATTGAGGATTGCTCAGAGGCTCGGTTACAAGAGCGGATTCGCGAAAGGAATGGGATTGGGAGCAACATACTTTACAGTCTTCTGTTGCTATGCTCTTCTTCTCTGGTATGGAGGATATCTTGTTAGGCATCACTACACCAATGGAGGACTTGCCATAGCCACCATGTTTGCTGTTATGTTGGGTGGCCTGTAAGCTCTCTCTCTCTCTCTCTCTCTCTCTCTCTCTCTCTCTCTCTCTCTCTGTGTACATTGGGAGGTCATATCCTCGTGAAAGGGTATCTTGCCTATAACAAGACTGGAACCCTTGACCTAATAATGAGGAATCACTATTCTGGTCGACTGAGCTAGCCTCAACTATCTCTCTCTATGTTTTTCGGTACATTGGGAGACCCTATCGTCGTGAAGGGGGATCTTGCCTATAGGAAGATTGAAACCCTTGGCCTAATAATGAGGAATCAGGATTCTGGCCGACTGAACTAGCCTCTCTCTCTGTACATTGGGGGTTGTATCGTGAGGAACGGGGATCTTGCCTATTGCAAGACTGGAACCTTAGACCTACTAATGAGGAAACTTTGTTTGGTTCCGTTATCGAAATAAGTTTTGCAGAATACTTTTTAGAAATCGTTTTTTAGAACAAAAACATTCATTATTTTCGCAAAAATGATTTTTGAGTATTTGAAGATATGTTTATAACATTTACTTATTTCTTGAAAAGTTTCCAGAAATTTGAAAACCATGAAACAAATTTTTAGAAAACTATTTTGTAAAACTAATTATGGCCAACTGAGCTAGTTTTAATCCTATCTCTCTCTAACAAAAGTTTTTGCTTGACAGGGCTTTGGGACAGTCCGCGCCAAGCATGACCGCGTTCGCCAAAGCCAGGGTTGCAGCTGCTAGAATTTTCCGCATAATTGATCACAAGCCGAGCGTTGAGAGGAACGGCGAATCGGGTTTGGAATTAGCCTCCGTTACGGGCCAGGTAGAGCTGAAAAACGTCAATTTCTCCTACCCATCAAGGCCGGAAGTTACCATTCTTAGAAATTTCTCTCTAACTGTTCCTTCCGGAAAAACCATAGCTTTGGTTGGAAGCAGTGGTTCCGGCAAGAGCACTGTCGTCTCCCTCATTGAGAGATTTTATGATCCTACCTCAGGTACAATATTGTCCGGTTAATATTTTCAAAAGCAGTTTGGCAGAACACTTTTTGGCAACTGTTTTTGAAAATAAAACACTCGGAAATTATCTTTTTGGTGTTTCTTGAAAATGGGTATTTTTTTAAAAAAAACAAATGCCTTTCCGAAAGCAATTCGCCAAGCAAGTTTTATGTTTCAACCGAAAAAGGAAACATAAGTAAATAAAAAAGACAAAAAACATACGAACAAATATTGCATTCTATTATATCAAATACGTGTAAAATAATAACAGTTTTGCAGACACTTCTTAGAAACAGCTTTTGAAAACAAAAGCATCCATCGTTTTCATATCATATTTATTTTTTAGTGGAAAACGTTTTTCGAGAATTCAAAAAAAGCTCCTCTTTATTTATTCGAAAACCGTTCCGAAAATAATTTACCACCCAAGTCCTCTCTTTTCCCAAAAATGAAAACAGAATTGGTTCTATTTGATCAAATGAAGCTATCAATGTTTTAAATTGCGGTATCAATAATGGTATCGGCATCGGTGATGCTGGCCTTATCAGCCAATATCGGCGTATATTTACTAAAAATGGGTATTTGATAGCCAAAATCCCGATAACACTTATCGGCTGATATTTTGAACCCTGAAAGCTATACATACCCATTTAATTACATGTATAATTGACCGATATTTACTAAAAAAAATGGGTATCGGAGGGGCGAAATCCTGATACGTAATGTATCGGCCGATATTTTGAACCCTGGAAACTATGCATACCCATTTAATTACATGCACATTTCTATATATTAAAGTATAGACAAATTTAATGCATATTTACCATCAAATTTAATTATGCCTACTAAGGCATATTTAAAATGTCTGTTCATAAATGGAAGCTGATTTGCAGGACAAGTTCTGTTGGATGGGCATGACATTAAGACACTGAAACTGAGATGGCTGAGGCAGCAAATTGGGCTGGTGAGCCAAGAGCCTGCCCTTTTTGCTACCTCCATTAAAGAGAACATACTCTTGGGTCGGCCCGACGCAAATCTAGTCATGATCGAAGAAGCCGCCCGAGTCGCCAATGCCCACTCGTTCGTCGTCAAGCTTCCCGATGGCTTCGACACTCAGGTTAGCCCGTTAATTCAAGTCGTTGACTATGCAATTTTACTTGTTCGCGAAATGAACCTAGTAGACAGTTAGTTTTGAATCATCTGATACTTGAACTTTGGGTTATACAATTCCCGGAATAAGATCAGCTAAATTACTTCTCTATTTGGTATTGTTTTCAGTTTCTTTTATTTCCATTTTTGTGTTTTTGGAAACAAGTACAATCAAAAGTTCCGTAATTATTTTTTTTGTCAGAAATAGTTTTGCAAACAAGTCTTTTCGTGTTTTAGAAAAAATGAAAACAAAACACAGAAAACGAAAATAACACCATGTATCATAGTGTAATAATCTCTGCACTACACATTTTGTCTTTCACTGTGTGATTTTTGAATAACTGCCTAAACTATCCCTTCAAGGAGAAGAAAGAAGTGAAGGTGTCAAGGCATGAGAAATGGCGATTATGATAATTGACAAAAGTGTTAAAGGCATTAGTTATGTGCATATATATATATATATATATATATATAATTAATAGGATGTGAATGAGAATGGGAATGGAAAGACGCAGATCGAAGCGGTGAGACTCGAACCCAAGCATCATGATTGGTTAGAGAGTACCTCATCCAAAAGTCATTCCACTAGTCTAAGTTGTCCTATTCTGTTGTATCATTTGTGTAGTATCTATGGTAGGTATAGTCCTACAATAAAAGGTTGTTTTAAGCCATTAGGGGCATAAAACACAGGAGATGTCTCTAGTTGGAATTTTTTATGTTTTTTTTTTAGTTGCTAGTTTTATTATTTTATCAAAAGTCTGTATGGCTTGTTTGGTCAACAAGCAAACCTAACATGTTTTTAAAGTCAATGAGGGAAGGTGAGTTTGGTAATAAATTAGGAAACCCTGGTTTCTGTCAACAATGCATATGAATATATTAGTCGTTATTTATTGATATGGAAACTGATAACTTCAAACATAAGAGTATGGTAGAGAATACCAGCAGACAGATAGATGCTAGAAAACAATTAAAAATAAAAGCATGTTGGTTTCACTACTACAACTTATAATAATAATAATAATAATAATAATAATAATAATAATAATAATAATAATAATAATAATAATAATAATAATAATAAAGATAATGTTATAAAAATAAATAAATAACTATTTGAGTTTTTTTTTGACTAGATGGCTGTTGAAAGGGACATTTTGATGTTGACAAATAGGACAATGTAGAACATAATATTTGCTTGCCAATCAATGGCAAGTAGGCAGGAGCAGAAATATTTATCATTTAAACAACAAAAAATGGAAAGCATCAAGTTATAATATGAAGAATATCAATAGAGGTCAAATAATAAAAATCGTGGTATCGGTAATCGTATCGGTATCAGTGATATGGCTATGTATTGGAAGGCCAAAATCTCGTAACGTTAACGGGTGATATTTACAACTTTGAATGTAGGAGACAAGGGAGGTAAAAACAATTACTAACATCAAATAAGGAAGGAAGAGTGTCACTCAAGCAAGAATTTGTTTTACACTACAAAAATTTAACTTTCTAATTCAAATTAAAGTTAAAAATGAGGCAAATCCAGTCCTCTTAGCATTCCTAATATTTTTTAAACAATGGAGTGCAATTCAAAATGGTAAAATGAAATTTACCATTTTGGGGAATAATCCATATGCTGATTTCTTCTGGTTTTCACCCTAAGATTTTGGGGAAACTACACAAACATAATGTGAAAACGATTGAAAATGGCAGGTAGGGGAGAGAGGGCTTCAGCTCTCGGGCGGGCAAAAGCAGAGGATAGCCATAGCAAGGGCAATGTTGAAAAACCCAGCAATCTTGCTTTTGGACGAGGCAACAAGTGCACTAGACTCGGAATCGGAGAAGTTAGTGCAAGAGGCTCTTGATCGGTTCATGATCGGGAGAACGACTCTTGTCATCGCCCATCGTCTCTCCACTATCCGCAAGGCTGACCTCGTGATCATACTGCAGCAGGGCAGTGTCTCGGAAATCGGAACCCACGATGAGCTCATGGCCAAAGGAGAAAACGGTGTGTACGCTAAGCTGATACGAATGCAGGAAACAGCTCATGAGACTGCTCTCAGTAATGCCCGAAAGAGTAGTGCAAGGTAAATTCACTAATTCTATAGCTTCTCTTGGTAGTTATCAAAATATGCGTAACAAACTTCAAAACAACCTATAAGGGTGTGTTTGGAACTTGTGAAAGGTAAAGAGAGAAATTCTCGGAGAAGTAGTTATTTTCCTTTGTTTGATTTTAGAAGGAAAAGGAAAAGGGAATTGAGAATTAAAACAATTTTCCATGTTTGATTTGAAAGAGGAAAACGGAAACCAAAACAGCTAAAAAAATTCAAAATTGGAAGAAGAAAAGAAAGAGAGGTAAACAACTTTCCATTTATCTTTTCTCAAATTTATTTCCTTTTCCTCTCATCCTAGGAACCAAACAGAGGAAGGAAGGGAAATCATTAGTTTCCTTTCTTTCCTAAAATTCCAAAAACACCCTTCAACACTTGCGTGAATTGTGATGCTATGTAGTGAGCTAGATGTTTGTTTCTTAAAATGGATCCTCCTTTTGCAGGCCTTCAAGTGCCAGGAACTCGGTGAGCTCACCGATAATCACCCGAAACTCCTCCTATGGCCGATCACCATATTCACGCCGGCTATCCGACTTCTCTACTTCCGACTTTAGTCTCTCCATAGATGCCTCCTATCCAAATTATCGGCATGAAAAACTCGCATTCAAGGAGCAAGCGAGTTCCTTCTGGCGACTCGCGAAAATGAACTCCCCCGAATGGGCTTATGCCCTATTTGGCTCTATCGGCTCTGTCGTCTGTGGCTCCCTCAGTGCCTTCTTTGCCTATGTTCTAAGCGCTGTCCTAAGCGTATACTACAATCCAAACCATGCCTACATGATCAGAGAAATCGAAAAGTACTGCTATCTATTAATTGGGGTTTCATCGGCTGCACTTATTTTCAACACATTACAACATTTCTTTTGGGATGTTGTGGGGGAAAACCTAACCAAACGGGTGAGGGAGAAAATGTTGGCAGCGGTGATGAAGAATGAAATGGCGTGGTTTGACCAGGAGGAGAACGAGAGTTCTAGGGTTGCAGCCAGGCTGGCTCTTGATGCCAACAATGTTAGATCGGCTATTGGGGACCGGATTTCGGTTATTATGCAGAATTCGGCACTCATGTTAGTTGCCTGCACTGCGGGTTTCGTGTTGCAGTGGCGCCTCGCCCTAGTCCTCATCGCCGTGTTTCCTGTCGTTGTTGCAGCCACTGTCTTGCAGGTTTGTTCTACCCTACTGCTTCCGTTTGATTAGCAAGATAGTAGAAAGTGATGGAAAGGTTCAGTTTTCAAATCAATTTTGCAGATTGCTTTTTTAGAAATTGCTTTTGAGAAGAAAAAAATTCATTGTTTTCATATATTATTCATTTTTTACCAAAAATAATTTTTAAAAATTTGAACATCTTTTTAATATTTTCTAAAAAATACGTTCTTTTTTTAGAAATTTTCAGAAAACAACTTTTGAAAACCATCAACTAAACAAATTTTCTAAAAAATTATTCTGCAAAAATGATTCTAACAACGTGTTTTTTGAACCAAAAACAGTGGAAAGTTAAGAAAGTTAATATTACCCGTACAACCTACATACCATGGAAACTTGGGGTACTATTTCCTAAACAGAGCACAAGCAAATTCAAATTTTCTCATGAAAGTGGTTACTTAGAAAATGCAAAATTTTTCTTCTGTTCGAATTACAAAATAAAAGTTTTGAAAACTTCCTCGCAAATTTTTCCTCCGGATCAGATGCATGTAAGGAAGCAGATTTTCTTTTTCTTTTCCGTTTCCTTTTACTTCACTTTCTATCCCTTTCATTTTCCATCATTCTTTTCTTTGTAATCAAACGGACCCTTATGAAGCTGGTGGCGAACTCGTAACACCAAAAAGGATAAATCTATAAATCATACAATTTGGAAACTAAAAGTAATAGTTTGAAGTGCATATGAAGTTTTTATACATCTAACTGTTATTGTTTTTGTTGTATTTTTCAACAGAAAATGTTCATGCAAGGCTTCTCAGGAGACCTAGAAGCTGCACATGCCAAAGCCACACAACTAGCAGGAGAGGCAGTATCCAATGTAAGAACTGTGGCGGCCTTCAACTCAGAATCACAAATTCTCTCTCTTTTCACCAGCAGCCTCCAAACTCCTCTCCGTCGCTGCTTCTGGAAGGGGCAGATCGCTGGAAGCGGGTATGGGATAGCCCAATTCGCGCTTTATGCTTCCTATGCCCTCGGCCTTTGGTATGCCTCGTGGCTTGTAAAGCACGGCATTTCGGATTTCTCGAACACAATCCGCGTTTTCATGGTCCTCATGGTGTCTGCCAACGGTGCAGCTGAGACGCTAACCCTAGCCCCCGACTTCATCAAGGGCGGCAGAGCAATGCGGTCTGTGTTTGACCTACTCGACCGTAAATCTGAAATCGACCCTGACGATCCGGATTCCACCCCAATGCCGGACCGCCTTCGCGGGGAAGTGGAATTCAAGCATGTAGACTTTTCTTACCCCTCTCGCCCCGACGTGCCCATTTTACGAGACCTGACTGTCCGTGCACGAGCCGGAAAAACTCTCGCTCTTGTGGGTCCTAGTGGATGCGGTAAGAGCTCGGTCATCGCTCTTACGGAGCGATTCTATGATCCGTCTTCCGGACGGGTCATGATTGATGGAAAGGACATCCGAAAGTACAATCTAAAGTCGTTGCGACAACACATTACTCTGGTGCCTCAAGAACCGTGCCTTTTTGCCTCGAGCATCTACGAAAACATTGCTTATGGGCGGGAATCAGCTACCGAAGCCGAGATAATCGAGGCAGCAACTCTCGCAAATGCCCACAAATTCGTATCCTCATTGCCGAACGGTTACAAAACGTTTGTCGGAGAGAGGGGAGTTCAATTGTCCGGAGGACAAAAGCAAAGAATCGCGCTTGCTAGGGCTTTTTTGAGGAAAGCAGAGTTAATGCTACTAGACGAAGCCACAAGCGCGCTTGATGCCGAGTCAGAGAGGTGCATACAAGAGGCCTTGGAGCGTGCCTGCTCAGGAAAAACCACGATCGTGGTGGCCCACAGGCTATCGACGATCAGAAATGCCCATGTCATTGCTGTGATAGACGAGGGGAAAGTTTCGGAGCAAGGTTCACACTCACACCTATTGAAACATTACCCCGAGGGGACTTATGCTCGGATGATACAGTTGCAAAGATTTACACATGGGCAAGCCGTGAACATGACAACAGGTTCATGTTCTTCGGCTCGCCCGAGAGAAAATGATGAGAGAGAAAGTTAGTGAAGTGAAGGAAAAAAAGAGAGAAAATACTGGTAGAAAGGAGTATATTTCTTGTACCCCTTGATTTTTTTGGATGTCATGTTCTTATTTTCTGTTCTTTTGGTATAGCATAGTATGTGCATCATCTATAATTTTATCATAATATATGTTCCTGTTATTAATCTCTCTCTGTCTCATCTCTAATCTATCGTTCTTGGGCTGTGTTTGGATCACAAATTTGAGGAGAGACATAAGAAAAGAAAAGGCTAACTAAAGAAGAGGAAGATAATTATGCAACTAGCTGAATTTATTTCTTTGATTTGTTATCCATGATTCAAAATCAATCTTAAAGTTGGAAACCAATATGGTTAAGAAGCTGCTTGGCATTATTGACATAAAATGGGGTCCAAGAAGGACTAATATCATATTCTACAAGTTGGTATGCACTTATCCAAATTGGACCCACTCTCTATTCAATCCAATCCAACATAGGATGCTACATTTACACACACACAAGCGCACACACAAACACACTTAGCAAAGAATCATAGACAAGGATAGTAATTTGAATACAGTAGTGATCAAACTTGTTAGAATCCTATTACTTTCTTACTGACAAGAGTTTGCAAAAGTAATCTGTAAACCGGACCCAACCGGACCCTCACCGACCTGCACCAAGATCCATGGGTTAAGGGGATAGGCAGGTTGGATTGCGGGAGTAGAACACTTTTTTGGCAGAAAGGGTGAAACTCAGGTAAAATTTTTCCAACCAAAATATGGAAACGTCTTTGCTTTTTCGTGTACATGCAAAATAAGATATGAGCCTTCCACCCAACCCTACCTGACCCACATATATGCTTGTACATGAAAAAGCAAAGACTTTTTCTTTTTCTGGCCATTTCGGTGAATGGCTCGGATCTTATTTTTCTCTTAAGTTGTAAGATATATAGTGCTGGAAAAAGGCAACACTTTTCCATTCTGGTCATTTTTGTTCGTCGTATTAGTCCAGTTGCCCAAATTGCAATTTTATTTCTAACCCATCCAACCTGCCAAGTTGAAATCGCCAAAAAAGTCACCCAACTAGTTGAGAAAATGCCAACCCTCTTTTGTAGGGTTCGATAACAATTTTACTCTCGACCTGGCAAACCCGATCCAGCACATCCCCAGTCAGTGATCATGACTGAAGTTATGGCGCTCCTTACAAGATAATACTTTGCAATCAATACGATATCGATCAAATCGCTGACAGATTTGGAGCCGCCCGATTGGTCTTGATCATGTCTGGTGGCATCTTCATGCTATAAGATTGACAGTGATTGTAGATGTATAGGAAGGGAGGGATCAGCATTATTGACTTGGGCTTGTATATGCGAAAGAGCACTAAAAAGGACAGAGAACAAAGAGTGGAAAATATCAGAGAAGAAGAAAGAGGACAAAGGAAGGAGAGATACATGATGCTGTTTGGATGTGATGGAATGTAGTTGTGTGTAAGTAAGGCCCTGCCTAATCTCTTCTCTGAAAATTACGGGGATGTGTTAAAGACCGATTCAACACAAGAATTGATAGCACGTAGGTGAGAGTCGAACTCCAGACCAAAAACTTCATGATGTCTATGAATTAGTTTTAGGAGTGCGGAAAAGAAAGACGAATTTAAGAATTTAATTTGAAGGACACACAACCCATATCATTATAGAAAAAGAATAGACTTAGCTAGTGGATGAGTAAGTAACAATAGTCTTAGAGCTAAACTTCTCTAATTTGAAAATATTTACAACTAATGCTAGAAACAAACTACATTGATAAATATGCTTTTTCTTAAGTTTGGGGTGTCACAATAACCCTAATATTTACAATTTATTTATTTATTTTTAAATGAAGACTAATTTGTTGCACGATGTTCAGAAATTGCAAGTCGAAGAATGACGGGCAAGGAAATAGGTAGACAAGGACATGAACGACGAGGCCTTGCCTAATCTAATGTCATGATCGAGTCTTACCACTGTGAGTTATAGCTACTTACTCTACGCTCTACAGATCATTAAAAAGAAAAGAAACAAGCCAACAAAATACAAAGATAATTGATCTTAAGTTTGTTAACTATGATTTGAATGGTTTAAGAATTTTTTTTCCAGATATTAGGAGACCATAGCTTGGGTCAAGACTCGTGAGGTTCCGAGATTTCAATCAACTAAGTAAATACTAAATACCATTTCACAATAGATGATTAGCAGATGTTCCTGGACTTGTGTTGGGTTGTCAAGCGGTTGGACCCTGGCCTAGGGCAAAAATTTCAAAATAAAATTACCGAGAAATCCTATTATCCCCAATTTGGACCTAGCAATATTTTTCAAATTCAAAAATAGATAATACAGATTCATTTGATTATGTGTACACCCCACACTCAAATAAATTTGAACCATTCATTTTGAAATTGAAAAACTTTTATTGATTCATATTCAACGACTGTAGCACTGCTGGAAATTACAGTAGTGAATGATGGAAGGTCTGGTTCTGGTTGGAAACCGCCAGCCACATCTTTCCAAAATCCATCACATTCACCTGCAATTTGGAATAGCACATAATGACTCTCAAAATACAGCGCTCCAGTGCAGATAAATCATTGTTTTTAGTTTCCTTTTTCTCCACTTTGCTGCCAGTAAAGAGAGAGCGTGGGTGGCAATTACCGGACCTAATTATTTACATACACTTGAGGCCTTCTTATTTACATGTTGCACAATGGAATGGCCTAATGATATAAAATTCTGCCTATTAATTGTCGAGGTCATGAGTTCGAATTTGAAGGCGATTGCAGAGGCAGGTACTTTTATCGTATAACGCCAAAGAGTGTGGTGACAGTGGCAGTGGCAGTGGCAGTGATCGTATAATGCCAAAGAGCGTATGAACCCAACGTACCCCCAAGACCCCATTACATAGACTAAATTGGACATGGTTAACGGATGTGCAAACAAGAAACTCAGAAACTCGTACATCTAGGGATGATAATTGCGTCAAACGAGCCAAGCGATATAAGTTATTAAAATTTGGCTTGAAAACTTACGAACTTTAAATATACATTCAAGATTATCTTGATAATTACTGGAACTTGTCTCAAACAAGCTTTAATCGAGTTGATCACAAGCAGATGACGATTAACTTAAAATTTTTAAACATTATAAACTTATTGAGTCAAAGAGTAGATTATTAAAGCCTGATTTGCAATTTTAACTAGCTTAAAAAACACGCTGGAGCTTAATTTGTTTATGGAACAAATCAAATTCAAACATGTTTTTAATGAGCCGAATATGAGTCAAGCTAAAGCAATTTGATTTGTTTATACATTCGCGAGAAAAAGGCCCTTGAGATGGAAGTCCAAATAGGAAAACATAAACATGGAACCTGGCCCATATATATCACTGGAGAATAGATTCACTAGGCAATTAACAATCGAATAGAATTGTGGATGAATTTGGATCAACGATTTAAGAAAAAGAAAAGTATAGGAAAAATATTAAATCTAAAAAGTTGAATCCATCAACTTTTCCTTACTTTTCTTGTTCTTCCACTAAATCTTTAATCAAAGCACGACCTAAGAAACTTAAAAAAAAGCACTCATTCATTTAATCAAATGACCAGCATGCAGCCTAAACCTTGCCATTGAATTTCACGTCTGATGATAACTATAACAGAGTCATCATCAAAACTCTTCAGGATTGACACGAGTGATAATCAAATAGCTAATAGAGCCCATGAAGCAATTTGAAAAACCTAGAGTCTATCTAGCCTTAGTCACTAAGTAGTGTGAATAGATAACCGTTCGTTTGTCTGGGTTTCGTATCGCAAACGTGTCCTTTCAATTTTTGTATTGAGTCAGTTCATACAACAACTTTAAATAAGCCCCGCTTATGGACGGTGAAATTGGTCACCAAAATTAGTCAATCTAGTAGATTAGATTGACAAACACATAAAATAGACAAAGTAAAAAATCATCACATAAAATAGACAAACACAGAATTTGGGTTTCTTAGATAGTATAGTGACTTTGAACTAGATGGACCTGTTCCACCAAAACACACACAAAACAAAATAAAAAAAGAACAAAAACAAAAACAGAAACAGAAACATCAGCTCAAAGCACATTGAAGAAGGAAAAAAACAAAAAAACATAAAACAAAATTTAAAAAAAAAGCTTGCTTTTTAAACATTACCAAACGTAGCCTAATACAAAGTTTAGTCACTAAAACAAAGTTTAGGCATTCACACATTTTAGATCATCAAATTAAAAGATTAGAAAAAGTTAAATTATCCAATCGATAAAAGCGGACTTGGGCAATTCTTTTCTCTCTTGGTATTCAAAGAAAATTGGGAAGAAATTTTTTTTTGAAGAGAGAGAGCGAGAAAGTGAGAGAAAATACGAGAAAACAGTGAAAAGGATATCTTTGAGGAGGAATTTGGATCGGCGAGAGGTTTTGTGAGAGTATCTTCTCGTCTCCACCTTCCTGTGCGGGCACTTTCTTCCCATTTTTCTTCGGTTCGAGGGATTTGAGAACTTTTGAGCTTGTTACTGAGACTGCAATGGATTAGGGTTTTATTGTCTTGTGCTAACTGCCATTAAAGCCCTAGGTTTGTAGAAGACGGTTCTGAGAGGACAATTCCAATTTTTGTGGGCTAGCCCAATACGTATAGTCCAGAGACAAAGCCCAATCCTTTGTGTGGCCCAGCTAATTGAACTCTTTTGTTTGTCAAATAAAAAGGATGGAGAATTACGTAAAAAACCCTAGGGTTTGACTATAGGAACAAATTAAATTCTATAGTTTTAACTATAACATATCAAACTCTATAATTTTAATTCGGAAATAATTTAAATTATCTATTAGTCTTAGTGTATATATGGCAAGTGGAAGATAAAGTCATTCTCATGCAAAACGCATAGAAACGACTTCTCATAGGCATACCACTTTTAAATTCCCTTATTGAACCAATTAAAAATATAAATTAAAGAGTTTGATATTGTATTTGTATTAAAGTGACCTAATTTGTATTGCGATTTTATACCATTAATGCTTTAAAGTGGGAGAAAATCTTATACGATGTGATTTTAGTATATTTTAGAAAGGAACCAATTAATTTTGTTAACTCTAGGTGGACGGAGACTAACGGATGGTATAAATTAAAGTTATAATATTTAATTTATTTTTATGATCAAACCTTGAGTTTTTTTATATGATTTTCACAAAAATTTTAAAAATGTCAATTCCATTCAAGATAAAAAAAATAAAAAAATATTCTTTTAAGACAGTTTATTTAGGATGATAATTTTTATGCCATGTTTACTATTTTATTTTGACGTCATTATTAATTTGATATGGGTCGAATAAACTGCTTAATGAATTGAGAAACTCAAATAAGGCACTGTTTGGGCTAAATGTTTTAGCTTCTTTGATTTCGTAGTTTTTTTGCTTTTAGTTAAATTTTTTTAACATTTGATCAAAATTTTATACTTTTTTAGTTCCTCGTGATGAAAGAAATTTGAATATATATATTTTTTTTTATCTAATTTGAGAAAACAAATCCATTAAAAAAAATTACAACTTTTTGTTTTTTTCAAACTATCCGAACAGCTTGTTGGCTTATAAGCTAAAAAACCAATAAGAAAGGGACCCCAATCAAACCTAAGGCCATATTTTGAGACAGCAACTTGATTTATTTTTTGTTAAATAAAAGCTAAAATTGAGTAAATTAATTTCATTTGGAGAACAAAAGGAATAAGTTGCTTTTCTAATCTAAATTTTGTTTGGAGTATTTGGCTTTTCTATTATTATATTTTTGGTAACAAAATACAATATATTTTGTTGGTTGATAAGGTTGATAAATCAACCAAGCGATTCGAGTTTGACTCATAATCAGTTTGTTAAAATTTGTTTGAGATTGGTTCGTTTCATAAACAAATCAAGTTCAAAAACTTTTTAAAAACTCGTTAACTTGCCAAACAAAGTTTGAACAATCTACCACTCTATTTGATAAGCTTATAATATTTAAAAAATTCAAATATCTCAATTAAAGCTCGCTTGAGATCGATTCGTTTGATAAACAAACAAGCTCAGAAATATTTTTAAAACTTATTAAGTTTTTAAATTAAACTTAAACAATCAATTATTCAACTCATTTGACTCGTTTATCATACTAACCGATCAAAAAAGATCCCAAACAGTATCTAAGAGCATCTCTTATCAGCCTCTTCATCCTTGTCTATTACAGTAGCTCTAATGGACTAGGTAATACATCTTCCAAATTAGAATTTATTACAATAACTCCCCACAAATATAAAAATACTAACATAAAAAAGGAAGAATTAAAGGCACAAAATGGAGTAAGGCTCAGTTTTACCAAACTTTTTTAAAAATTTCTTAGCTGATTTGGTTTCGGGTTTTTTCATCGTTATTGAATTTTTTTTTATCTTTACTTTTTTCATTCCTTTTGATGAGAGAAATTTGAAATATAAAATTTTGTTCAATTTTGAAAAATAAAACCCACTATAAAAAACAAACTAATTTGTTTAATAAAAATAATTTTTTTTCTTTGGTAATTTTTTTTTTAAATTAGATGAAAATTTTTACATTTTTAAAACTTCTCTTGTCGAACAGAAAAAAATCAAAAAAACTCAAAACTCAATGCAACTAAAAAATTCTCAAAAGAGAAACTAATCCAATCTGGCCTGAGTTACTAACAACCATTTCTTACCTCAAAACCCAAAGCATTTAGGTTCTTGCTCCTCTGGATCTTTAAACTTCCTTTCAGAGAGAGGAGAGAGAAGCAAGATGCCATTTTGTCTGCAGTAGCATCTGCACCTTTCTCTATCCTTCTAGGTTTTTGTTGGTTGGCATTAATCTCCAGATGAGTAGTATCAGTAAGGTGCAGGTGCAAATGCAGATAAATGAACGACACCTTGGCTGTGCCATCACCATTGACAAACTAAACCTGAAAACACAGAGAGAGAGAGAGAGAGAGAGAGAGAGAGAGAGAGGCTTGTGTTGTGTTATCTTCATGTGTTTAGGTTTTTAAAGTGTTGAGTGGGCGTTGAAACCAAAAGGGGAGTAAACAACTGCCACGTGATGCCAATGCAGGTCACGTGGGCATATACGTACTTCACCAATGAGAAAGTGACAAGTGTTCATTGCCCACCTGAAATTTGCTTTTATGATCCAACAGCGTGAATTTACTTCTTATGCTAGCATCTTCAGTGGATTATTCACGGATTGAGTTCGGATCCACGTTGATTTGAAAACTTCATATTAAAATAACGTCATTTTGATTAACAGTAAAATGATGTTATTTTATGATCAAAAATTAAAACGATGTCGTTTTGATCTTGAAGTATACAAATTGAAGTTATTTTGTACACTTTAGAAACACTCCACTTTCCTTTGCACTTCAGAGGATCCGAATTATCAGGGATTGACTTCGTGGTCGAGATATTGAGATTTGAAAGTCTGTTCTTCTGTAATATTTTAAATTCAAAAACTTTCAGGTGTTATCAATTTTTGAGTCGAATTAATCTATAATCTTGGTTTTAATTGAGGCACCCACTAGTGGACATATGATAAGATTTTCCAATAATTAGTTGATCATTAGGCATGATACCAAGTTATTAAAAAGTAAATATTCATTGGTTTCGGTCATTTTAGTCCATGTATGCATAAAAAGTATCTAAAAATGTAAAAAAAATATGTAAAATGTGTATTAAAATTTAAATATTTTGATATTATCTTTATATTATTCACAGCTCAGTTGTTAGTTGGACCTTTTAGTAATATTCAAATTATGATAATTAATTACAATATCAAAATTCAAAAACTAGAAATCATCATCCACTAGTGCAAAGCTACTTTGGCAAAGTTAAATTCTATGTTAAGAGTATTTTTTTACGACTTCATTCACAGTCCTAAAACGTTTTGACGATCATGCTGCATTGCTGGTAACTTGGTAATTTTGACACTAAGTTTTAGAAAAGTTTAATAAATAAAAAAATTGCTTCGAAAACAGCTTTGCCTTGCGAATGGAGTTGCTCTCCCGGAGTAAATATCAGGTAAAAATGTTACTAGAAGATAAGATTGTATTATTCCATTTGTAATTTGTTTGATTAGGTGGTGACACTTGTAAGATAATGTCTCTGTCACACTTAGTATTGAGTAGCCACATATTCACAAGTCCAATGGCCAGCATCAAGTGTTATTTGGTGGTGGTTTGCGGTGCACGATGAGGTGTACTAGCTTTTTCTACTGGGTATTCATTGAAATGTAATTATAATCAAAGGAGATGACTATTATCCTAATTGTGATTGGTGTTTTTAATGAAAATAGGGTGATCCATTCCTTTAAGTGAATCATACCCTCTTTCTTCTTTCAATTATAATCTCACTCGTATTCACTTTACCCAACTTGAACATAATTAAAAACTTCAAGAGTTTGCGTGAATGGTAGTCACTTGACCACATAAGCCTTTGGTATGCGATTCAACTCTCATCTGCATGCTATTAATTTATGTATTGGGTAAGTCTATACGAGGCTTTGTCCTGCCTTTAAATAGGTCCTGATTTGTGGATGGTAGAATTGGTTTCTAAATTAACCGGTCTCATGGACCAGATACCGAGTTATCTGGAAAAAAAACTTGAATGTAATTTGCTAAGTTAGCCAAATACAAAAATAATTCAATTTAACCCAAACTCTCACATAAATAAACCCAATTTCTAAAAATTCAGGGCATTGCAGTCTGTTGAAGATAATTTAAAATAGAGAATATGACAGACCACACACACTTCAAAATTTGGAAACAAAGAATGATATCTGCCCATACCATCCACTACTGCTCATGATCCACAATCACTCATCCTTGCTTTTAATTTTCTAAGAAGTCTAACACCTGAGGCTGTGTTTGGATCAAGGATGTGTAGTGTGGTATTTATATAAGGGAACGAAGAAGATCATCTGAGAAGGCTAAATTTGTTATCTTGTTTCCCTATTATTCTCCTTTCCCCTGATAAATCTTTCCACAATCCAAACAGAGTCCGAAGAAAAAGGAATTTGAAGTTGGAAAATGCCAGCCACACTGGAGCCTTCACCTTCATCCACAGATATATTGGGCTACACATCGTCGTTTTTGTGGTCTTTCACAAAACCTCGTTGTTAGATGGGTGAACAAAATCGGATTTGTTTCACGGTAGCATGCCTACAGTTTCCAATTTCCATATAGGATGAGAAACCTTACAATTAATACAAAAGATAGTCTTTTGTTTTTTATACCTATACAAAAGATATGTATAAAACTATAACTATTACTGAAACTAAACTCACCCAGAAGTTGAAATTGTAAGCATCGCTAGATTACATTCTGACCCAAGTAGCACATGACACATGAACCCCGCGTGAATCAATAAGGACCAATGACCACTTGAAAGGCTAAAGACTCTTGGGCTAGGGGTCGTCAATGAACCGGCTCGGCCCATGTCCATTTAGGCCGGCTTTTGCCGGACTTTGGTCAGATTTAATGGGCTTTGATTGGTTGATGGACTGGGCCGGACTTGAAAGATGAGACTCAAACTTAGCCCACGAGCCTTAACCGGCCGGGGCCTTTAAGTAATATTTTTTTAAATATATTTTATTTTAAATTAAAAGACAAAATATCAATGATGAAAAAAATAATGCATAATTACATAAAATCATTCATAGATATTAATTATTTACATATAAAATATTATAAAAAATTAATGCTTTCGAATTGGGCCATGGACCGAGCCTTCAGATTTTGTCACAGATCAGGTTGTGGGTCGGCTCATGAGCTTCAAAATTGAAACCAGGACCAACTCATACTATCCTGGGCTTGGACCCTCTAGGCCATGGACCGGGGGCTTTTTGATGATCCTTATCCTGGGGCTGCAGCAAAAGACAGTATATGAATAATGGTTCGAACTTCTTGATTGAAGCCCACAATCATTATTATTAATACCACCTCTCGATTTCAACATTATTAACATTTATATGAACTGTAAAAGATGGTAAAATATTTCTGTGTGATGCTTAATGATACATGGTATACCCCATAAAAACAGTAACTTAAAACGTTTTCAGTTCATCCAAACTTTTCTCAATGGCCATAGCAGGGTATACAAGCCAAGCCTGTAAGGGATATACCAAATTGAAGTGCCAATGCAGAAATTCTGTGAAGTAACATGTAATATAGGAAATTTCAGACTTAAAATAACTTGCAAATTTGTCTACATGCGAGTGTAATAAAAGGGTATTTGAAGTAAAAAATGAGTATTTCCATCAATCAATAAAGCAACATCCAAGAACAGAAATCCTGCCATACAGCATATCAAAAGGTCTCCGCACTAGCTCAACCATTTGGTTACTGTATCTTATCAGTTAACTCTTTTATTCCAATGTTTCTTTGTCCTCCTTTTTTCATTTCTAGAACCTTTAAGTCATTCAATCAATGCACTACTGAAACTCTTTAAACACACAAAAGCTCATTTTTATCAATTCTACTCTTTTTTTTCAACAAAGGAAACAATATCAATTCTGTTATATAATCACACAGCAAATATTTTTTTTCTTAACTCCAACCAGTCCACCCCTCTACATCCTCATTTCGCCCCCTCTTCTACCAGGTCAGGCAAAGATTATTAACTGGTGGTGATTGAAATTGGATTGTAAGGATTTCAATCGGCAAGCTTTTTTTTGATTTTGGATACAACAACAGCATAATTTTTTGTGGCTATTTTAACATGAAAATGGCCCACTTGAGACATATAATCAAGCATATTTCTAAAATATTTTGTGGGCACTCCTACCTTAATGTTACTCTCCCTCTCTCCCCCAACATCACTCCGTTTCATTTTTCTTCTCCATTTTTCTTCAGCTCTCTCTCCCCTCGACTTCCTTCAATTTTCTTCCCGTCCCTTTTCTCTCTCTCTCTCTCTCCCCACCATAATTTTTAATTGAAAATGGATCATGCTAACAACCGCCCACTAATTATAATACTGAAAAAGTTAAAATTTCAAAACACGTTTCACACATTCCTATACAATTTCGCATATTTTTATACATTTCACAAATATTCAATACGATTTTTCAACCTTAACCACCTCCCAATGAATTGTGGTTAGCAGTTCTCATCAGGATGGATCCATGTCTTAGCAATTGACGGGTGCCCCGTCAATTGCGAAACTTGATAGATCAATGCACATGCATACTCAGACTCAAGAACCGAGAAATCGAAATCTTCAAACCCCATTAATTGCGAAACCTGAGAGATTAATGCACATACAAAAACACACATAGATGTATGCGTAAAAAGGTCGATACACACATTTATACGCGATGGGTTAAGCATACATTTGATCCGGCGGCTAAGATAGTACTCAAGAACGACAAGATCCTCCATATCCAGGCCGATTCAGCGAATTCAAAGACGAAGTGGGTTCTAGAGCTTGCACACACAGAGAGAGAGAGAGAGAGAGAGACAGAAAGACGAAATTGATGCAGCGAATTCGAAAATTGTTTTCCGTTATTGAAGAAAAGTGTAAATACAATAACAACCCTGAGGTTTCTAAAAAATGTATTGGGTTCCCTAAAGATTATTAATATTACATCCTTCTGCTTGAGCATTTTGATAGCAGTAAATTACAAGAAAAAATGCTAAAAAACACCCTTAGAACGGTCGATAGTGTATAGAAAAGTATAAAAAATATATAAAAATATGTGAAAATGTATTGAAATTTGTGAAAAATACATTGAAAACTAAAATTTTTGATCATTTTGTGTTCCTTATCAACCGTCCTTAAGGCGATCGATAGGAGAACCCAATTACAAGTACCTCTCCTGAGCAAGTTGTAAATTACACTTTATTTTTCAGAATAAATTTGGCAGAAAGGATCTTAGAAGTTTTTGTTTGGTTAATAATTTTGGAAACTTATATTTTGTGAATCTTTCATAAAGAACTAATTTTTGGTAAAGCATTAAAATAATAATTTTGCTAATAAAAGAATAAGATACGAAAACGGTGAAGATTTTTATTTTCAAAAATAGTTTATTAAAATATTCTGCAAAATTAATTCTGTTAATCACAACCAAACAGTAATGTTTAAAAGCATATATTTTTAGAAAATTGCCATTTATTTTTATTCAAAAATTAGCTTATTGAAAATAAAAATGATATGTTTTTTTCTTAGTTTCTATTGTTTCTTATATTAAAAAATAAATGAAAAAAATGAAAAACACATCTCTTCAAGTTTCTAATAATACGCTAAATGTATTTGTCTCACATATGGGGTACAACGCCCCTATTGATTTTTTCTAAAATTTTACTTATACCTCTATATTTTAAAAGAGTTGCAAGTTTATCCCTCTAAGTTTTCATTTTGGCCCCTTCATTTATTTCTTATACACCCGTAAACCCTTGCTATAAAAAGGGCAACGCCCCTCTTTCCCTTCTCGAGATCATTCTTCTTACAAATCTTTGTGAGTAAGGAGCTCTGAACATCGTAACCTCTAAAAACCCTAGGACTTCTTCATCTAAGTAATCTACGCAACTCGATATAAAAAAAGTCATGGTAATCAAAATTATATAACAATAAATATGGTATGAAATTTATTATTAACGCTTCAATTTAATTACTCTATTTCGTTCGATTACTAGCAAGACAAACATATTGTATAGTTATAAATATTTGCCTCCACGAACGATTTTTTTGATTCCGCCCCTGATCGAATGAAAAAAAATGACAAAGGATTGCTTGTGGTATTTCACGCAAACACGTGGCTCCACCAACTTTATCCTTTTTTAAAAATAAAATAAAATTAACCTGAGGGTGATGGTAGGGCCATGAACATGAAGAGGAGACCTTTCACTGGTATGGGGGAATGAATTCATTACCCATGACAATCACGTTATTGTGTATTCATTTGAATGGAATTGGCAACTCCGCAGCCCTCTTCAAATAGCTATTTCAAACGCCAAAATTGTGACTTCCCTTTCCTAATTCATGTTTCACGCCAGATTCATGCCAGATTCGGATCTTCTGAAGTGCAACTTCGGTAGAGTGTTTTTAAAGTGTACAAAATGATGTGGAGTGTTTTTAAAGTGTACAAAACAATATCGTTTTGTACACTTCAAAAATAAAACGCCGTCATTTTGATCTTGACTATAAAATGACATCGTTTTATGATTAATTAAAACAATATCGTTTTGTTCCTAAAGTTTGCAAAATGATATCGTTTTGTAAACTTCAAAAACACTCTATCAAACCTTCACTTTAGAGGATCCGCCCCCCCCCCCCCCCCTCCCTATAAGATGACTCAAAGTCAGAGGTGTCACCTTAAAAAAAAAAACACTAATTTTCTTAACGTGCCAAAACCAATTATTGCGTGAGATGTTTGGGCTACTTTAGATTATTTTTTCTGTTTTTATGATTAATTGTCTTTGGCAAACTTATTAGGCCCAGTTTGTACTAATTTTTTGATAGATTTTTTAATTGTTTTAATTTTTAATTTTTTTGTCTTTAGTAAAAACTTTTTAACCGCTTGATCATAATTAATAATTTTTTAATTTCTCTTGACAATATGTATTTAGAAATGTGAAAAGATTTCATCTAATTCGAAAAAAAAAATTATTGAAGACAAAAAAAATATTTTTACTTGACAAATTAGTTAAGTTTGTTATGTTTAGTGAAATTCTTTCCACATCTAAATATATTTTTTATATTTTTTGATGTCTCTCATCGAGACGAACCGAAAAAAGTGTAAATTCTATATCAAATGGTAATTTTTTTTTTATTAAAGATTAAAAAATTCAAAAAAATTTAGACCAAACTTGCCTTTTTGTCATAATTTTTTTTTTTTTTTTTATGATTTTAGTTTGCCTTGATTAGAGAAATCAAGAAAGTTATAAGAATATAAGAGGGATATACTTTTCTTCCTTCGTATTTTGATGGGCAATCTTGACATTTATTGATAATACACATCCAATTATATTTGTTTTTTATCATTTCTCATTAAATTTCACTATTTTTTGTGAGAAACAAAACAAATTTAGTAAGTAATTTGTCATTATCAGCCTCTCCAATCTGGTTTGTTTCAAATTCTTATCTTTTCTCGCCAAACCCGACCCGGGCCGTAATAGTCTCATTATGTTTTGAATTTAGTGGTTAAATACGTAAGCCATCCTACAAGGTAAAGTCAAATACAACGTGCTAATTTTTTTGGGGACCCATTTGGTCATCAATTTTACCCCAATCACTGAAGAAATAATTGTACTCACTGCACAGCGTTTCACATGAACAATTTGATTAAGGGAAAAATTTCACTGACTGCCCCTGAAGTTTTATTTTAATACAGATTTCTCTCAATATTTGAAAAATTACACTGACCTCCTATGTCAGAGTTGGTCTCCTAGATGTGGTGATAAAATTACTTCCCCACCCCCTCTCTCTCTCTCTCTCTCTCTCTCACACACACACACACACACAAATCAAACCAATTTTTTTTTTCAATTTGGGTTTAATATTTCCAAAATTACACAAAAGACAATTTTAAGAGAGGAGAGAGAGGAGATGGTGGTGGTGGTGGTGGTGGATTTAACAAAATTTTGTTGCTGGTATCATCCAAATAGAGGGAAATTGTAATATAATTTTAAATCTTAGGGGAGATTATTGTAATTTATAGAAGGTCAGGAGAGAGTTTGTATTAAATATAAACCTCATAGGTGGTTATTGTAATTTTTCCTTTGATTAATCAGAGTTTCTAGGATGTGCGCTATTTTCTTCAACGTAAGCACAAGGAATGATCACAATCTTCCCCTTAAAGTATTATTAATCCCCATTTTTGCCTCCTAACTTAATGTTTTCCCACATTGCATCTTAATTTATTGAACCATTTGCAATCACACCTAATATGAAATGGCGATCAAGTTGATAGAAACTGCCACGTGGCATGATGTGGCAGCACATGGAAAATTTGTACCAATACCTAAACCTAAACCCAAACCCAAATCAAACTCATCATCTTCTTCCTTCTCATCTCTCTCGCCATCTGCAAAGAAAGATATATGGACTTCCTTTATATGGTTACGAGAATTTGGTGGCGGTTAGTGCTTGATTTGCAATTCCAGTGGCGTCTTGCAATTTCATTGGCATGGTTTTATGTGATTTCTTGGTATAGCCATTATAGCGATCACGTTGTGTTGACAACGACTTGCAATGTGGGTAAATTGTTCTACTCTTGGGATGAGAGTGGTGACTTGGTGGGATATTTGAAAGATGGTACTATTTTTTTTGTTGTTGTTGGAGGGGTATGGTGGTGATGGTGGTAGTCGGGCAAGGATGGTGGAGGGGAGGGGTTGACGGTGAGATGGGTTCATTTAGGGGTGTTGTGGGAGTAGCTCGGTTGTTCATTTTAGACAATTGGTTAGGGGTCATAGATCTTACAGCTTTGGACCGTGGTTGCTAAGGCACAATTCGACGTGGCGCCACGCATAAAATGATGTCCACTGATCAAACAGGAGTTGAAAATTGGGGTTGATTGAAAATTATGGGTGCTAATGTAGGAAAATTTTTAATTCCATGGCTGAAGTGGGAATCCATATTCAATTCAAGCTTTAGTGAAAATAATCTGATTGTGATTATAGCTATAATTGAAATCCCTACAAAACTAATTGCAATATGGACTGAATAACATTTTAAGTCGAGGATATTTGTTAATTCTATCGAACATTTAGCTAATTGGCGGTTTTAGGCAGTTAATTAGCATAATTGTAAATCAATGTGCAAACATGGATTAAAAGGACAAATGTGATAAATTTTAATATTAGAATTTTTCATGGTCAATATGCTAATTGTTTTTAGTATTTTTGTCCGATTTAGAACCTGTGTGGGGTAATTTTTTTTGAGTTTTCTTAATTGTCTTGATTTTTGAGTTTTTTCATTTTTAATAAACTTTTTAGCTACTTTTTCGGTTCCTCTTGACCAAGAAGAGTCCGAAAATATAATTTTTTAAATAATTTTATTAAAAAAATCACTAAAAATAAAAAAATATTTTTATCCCAAAAAATCAGTTAAAATAACACGTTTTTATAGATGCTACCCATCTATTTCAAACATGCCTTTAAATTTGGTTACTCACTCTTGACTCTTCTTTGTTTTGAATTTAGTTCTTGGACATATATATATATATATATATATATATATATATATATATATATATATATATCATTGATGCATGTGTGTGTAAGCCATCCTACATTCCTACGAGGCAAAGTCAAAAACGATGTGCTAATTCTTCTGTGGACCCAATGGGTCATCATTTCACCCAAAAATGCACTCACTGCTCCTTGGTTTCAAATAATCAATTAATTAATTAATCAAGTTTCTAGGATATGTATACTATTTTCTTCCACATAACTTAGGCCCTGTTTGGCTTAACTATAACTAAGAAAACTCATTTTTTTAAATTTTTTTGGCTAAAATATGAGAAGTGAAATAAAAAAAATCCAACTTTTCTTGAATGGAATGACTAAAAAATCATCTAGTATTTTAGATATGAATTAGTAAAAAATCACTAATAGCCGTTGATTAGTTTACTAAAAATTCTAGGCCAAACGGGTTTAGAAAAATCAGTCTAAAAAATTTATACACCCAACCAAAAAACCAGGCCAAATGGGCAAAAAAAAGGTGATATTTTTTAGTCGAAGCATAGCTAAAAAATTTAGACCAAACAAGCCTTAAATGATTATTAAAGAGTTTCAAATGACCAATTAATTAATCAAGTTTCTAGATATATGTGTACTATCTCCTTCAACATAATTTTGCGCAACTTCATTGAAAGTAACCTGATTGTTATGTACCAGCTACTAGCAATTACTCTAGCGATCTATAAGCTAACAAGTTATTTAGTACTTTTCGAGCAAATTAGTGTTCTAATTTTAAAGTGATTGGTTTAAATAATGAGATTCACTATTTTTTGTATCGATTGTAGTAAACCTGTGTATATGTGTCACTCATCGAGTTAGCATTATTGGAAATTCTGAACAACATTAATTGCAATATGATTAAGACCCTGTTTAGGGTAAGATTTTGTTGTTGTTTTTCTGCTTTGCGGCTCTAGCTCATTAGTATAATTATAAACTAATGTGCAAAAATTTATATAAATATATAAAGGATGGGTCCCAATTGGATGAAGATAGTTCTTTTGGTCATGAATAAAAATTGTTGCATAACGATTACTTTTGTGCTGATCTTAATTTTAGAAGCTTCTTGGGCTAATGCGTGCCAATTGTTTTTGGTTTGTGAAAAAGGGGATCGGTTGTTAGATCATACCAGGCATATTTTTTGTTATTTTATTATTTGAATTTATTTATTTTTTTAAAAAAATACTAATTAACCACGCATCAGTGGACAATTGTTAATGCCTTAATTTAATGGGCAAAATTGGCTGTAAATGCATTGAAAGTTGTGAAATATATACTAAAATTCTATTTTTTTTGCCTTTATATGTGTCATTAGATGGTGGTTAGCAAACTGTTCTTTAATGTCCTATTTGGATCAAGAATTTAGTGAGAAAAAAAATAAAAATAAAACAGTTAGACTATCAAACCGTTCCAAACCATTAGATCATCTACAATGTAGACTGCATAACAAGTACATTCTTTGTACTAACTATGTATACTATATAGTTGGACTATCTACCTTTTATCCAATCGACTGAATTGGAGAGAGCCATTCTTTGTATTTAGACGCAGTTTGATCTAGTTTTTTTTTTAAAAAAAAATTAGTTTTTTAATTAGTTTTTTTGCTTTTTATTAATTTTTTTCATTAGTTGATCAAAATTTTATATTTTTATTGTTACTATTGACGACAATAATTTTAAAATATAAATTTTGTACAAATTTAAGAAAACTTCATCCCAAATACGAAAAAATTAGCTAATTTATTGAGTAAAAATATTTTTTTTGGTCTTTAACAAGTTTTTTCTCAAATTAAATTAATCAACTAAAAAAAATATAAAATTTTAATTAAACAATAAAAAAAACTTACTAAATATGAAAAAATTCAAATCCAAAGTAACTAAAAAATATTACATGAGCCTTAATCGATTGGATCGCAACTTCTACTTGGAAAACAAAAAACATGCGCGTTAAGCGACGTCGCTTTTCATTCAATTTTAAGGATCCCCAACCTCAACGGTTCGCCTCTTTCTAGAGAAATAAACACACGACGGGTAAAAAAAAATATTATTAGGGGTAATTATGTCATTTCACGACGTCAGGCCGTAGTCAAAGTTGGATGATTGGTCACGAAAACATAGCAGCAGTCTATCAACAACAGGTCATTCCAATCCAGCGGGCTGCATATCATCCGTTATCTTTAGGATTAAATACAGTTTACACCCTTTAATTTTACCATAATCTTACATTACACCCTTTTTTCAATTGTATCAGTTAATCCATGAAGCTTTTGATCAAGTCTCAATATGGCCATTCTATCTAGCTAACAATCAATTGAGGGTCAAATGACCTCTTTCCCTCACTTAATTTAATAATAAATAAATAACAGTATCAAATTGACACTTGACTTGAAGTGTAAGGGTTTAACCAAGACCAAATTTGGCCTATGTTTTTATTTTAATCTTTTTCTAGATTTTGAATTTTTTTGTTCTTAGTAAAAAAAAAATTACCATTTTATCATAATTTTATATATTTCTAGATTTAATTAACGAGAGGATCTGAAAAAGTAAAAAATTTAATGAAAAAAATACTAAAAACAAAAAAAAAACTTTTTAGGGTGAATAATCTGATAGATAAAAAATAAAAAAAGAATACAAGTTTGCACGGGGCATACCCCAAAGGCCTAAGTGCTTTTATACAATTTAGACCTCAACTTTTACTCAAAATACATAAAATCATACTCACTCTCTACACAAAATCACCCTACAAAATTATAAACTAAAGGAAGCATTCAAAACTAGCTAGGGACCGCTAAACCCCATTTACACCCTCCCTAACAAAGAAGGAGAAGGGGAAAGGCTCAACAAATATAAGGCCATGTCCGAATCCCATGGCTAGTGGGGGAAAAATCATTTTTACTCAACAAAATAATTAATTTTGTTATTTTTAGTGGCGTTTTTTCCAAATTTGAAAAAAATAATTTAAGATTCCTCTCATTAAGAAAAATAAAAAATTATATAATTTTGATCAAACGATAAAATAAATTTACTAAAGACAAAAAAATTAAAAACCAAAGAAGATAAAATCTCAAGAAAATCTTGGCTAAATTTTGCCTGATACAATTGAAAATAATGGAAGCAATGTGAGATTCTGGTAAAAATAAAAGAGTGCAAAGTGTGATTAATACAAAAAAGTTAGTACTAGATAGTAGATCCAAAAAAATTGAAAAAAATACGTCATCAGATTCGTCAAGCCGCAACAAACAAACCACCTTCCTCTCCCTTTCTCACTCATCTCTCCCTCTCTCTATATATCCCAACCTCCTTCCCCTTCTCTCTCATCATTCAAACCATTTCATTCCGAATCCAACCCATAACAATAACTCCAACCCCCAATCAATACCTTTCAACAACAAATGGGCGAGGTCAGTAACATGATCATTTCGATTGCTAATTTTTCAAATTCTGAATCAATTTGCTGTTTCGTAACACTCCGATTTTTTGTTTCTTCAGAAAGATGCAGCGAAAAGCGGAGGAGGAGAGAAGAAAGCGGACGCCGTTAAGAAAGACGACGGAGTCATCGCGGTGGTGTTGAAGCTGGAGATGCATTGCGAGAGCTGCGCTACGAAAATCAAGCGATCTGTTCGTAGTTTCAAAGGTATGTTATATATACACTATTTATCCCCAAATTATTGAAAATCTGTATTCCTTCCCTGACATGTGTATCTATCTATGTACAATTGTACATTTTGAGGCCCGTTTGGTCTAGATTTTTTAACTGTATTTCCAAAATCGAAGGGTGTTGAAGTGTAGTTACCAAAATATCTTTGGCCACGGCTGACATTTTTCTCTGTGGTGGTGGTGGATAGGTGTGAAAGAGGTGAAGGTCGACATTGCAGGCAACAAACTGACGGTGACGGGGAAGGTAGACCCCGCCAAGGTTAGAAAGACTGTCGAAGAGAAGACCCATAAGAAGGTGGAGCTTCTCTCTCCTCAGCCCAAAGTGGCCGCCGCCGGCGACGGAGATAAGAAGTCCGACGAAAAATCCGGCAAAAAGGCTGGCGATAAAAAGGCGGACGATAAGAAGCCCAAAGTAAGTTTGTGTTTATTACAAATAAAAATTGTGAAATGATTTTTACTCTAATTTTTTAATAAAAAAAATCAAAATTTATTTATGTAATGTAAAGTTACAAAAAAGTCCTTCCATTTTATCATTTCAATAAATTTTTCTTCGCAATACCAGTGTTTATTTGTCATTTAACATAGATAAAGACAAGAAAACGAGTATTTTTTTTAAAGAAAATAGAAGCGTAAAAATCACTCATCGTCTAATAATAAATTAATTTATTCATTAATAATTTATTTATTTTTTTCTTCCTTAGCTTCCCGTGATCACGGTGGCTTTCAAGATTCCCCTGCATTGTGAAGGATGCATACAGAAAATAAAACGATGCATTTCCAAGATCAAAGGTGAGATTACCAAAACTTCAATGTATCATTTTATCTTGTCAATTGAGATTTTTTAATTGAATTGCGTGTGGCTAATTTTTATCTGACATGGTGAACAGGGGTAGAGTCGGTGGCAATCGATGGAAAGAAAGATTTGGTCACGGTGAAAGGGGCAATAGATGCCAATGGGCTTGTGCCATACTTGAAAGAGAAATTGAGGCGGAACGTAGAGGTTGTACTAGCAAAGAAAGAGGAAGGCGGTGGAGACAAAAAAGAGAAAGAAGGTGGTGGTGGTGAGAAGAAGGGGAAAGAAGGCGGGGGAGACAAAAAAGCAAAAGAAGGTGGCGGTGGTGAGAAGAAAGACGGTGGTGAGCCAAAAGCCACTGTCGCCAGTGGTGGTGGAGATGGAAAAAAGAGCGAGGAGCCAAAAGTTGAGGTGTCCAAATTGCAATATTTTGGATATCAACCATACTCTTCGGATCTTAATCTTATGGTACCATTTCATAATCAGAGTTATTTTGATCAAGGTTATGGCATGCCTGCATATAATCAAGGGTACGTTAATCAAGAATACAATTACGGTCATCCCAATCAGGGGTATGCTGTGGAATACTCGCGCTCACTTCCACCGATGCCGCCTTCATACTCAAATGCACCTCAAATGTTCAGTGATGAGAACCCGAATGCTTGTTCTGTCATGTGAGATCAAAGTTATAAGTTGTAATAGAATACTTCATGGGTGCAAACTGTAAATAAAGAAAAATAGGTTGAGGCCAAGTACACAAGAGAAACACGTGGAAGAGGACAGAATTTCCTTTGGGAAATGTCATTTAGCTCAG
>BRYE01000008.1:2835000-2837500 GCA_030159115.1 Actinidia arguta var. hypoleuca
ATTTGAATCGTTACTTTCGTAATACACAGTGAAAAGATCTATCATAGAAATAAATTAAAATAATTGAATATTTCTAGGCACATGAACGATACATATTTGTCTTAAAAAAATAGATAATCTATACTAAAAATTATATTCGCTATCCTAACAAAAGTGATATGATCATGTCGTTACCAATTTTCAATTAATTTAATTTTTATATAAATAATTGTATTGACAAATTTTATGAGTGAAGAATTCAAATTATTAATATAAACTGAGAGTGAACAATGTGCCGCAAACTTTATCGTAAATAAATTGTTACTCGCTGACAATCCCACCACCTGGCATGACTAATAATTTTTTTTTGATTTTTGATTTTTGATTTTTACCCCTAATTTTCTTCCAAACTTTCACTTTGCCATTAATCTTTTAATTCTTTTTTTTTTCTTTTAATACCACCGGTTCATTATTAAAAAAAAAAAATCAAATTTTTTTAATTTCTTTTTACTTTCACCTTCCCAATTTTTACAGAAAAAAAATTATGATAAAATTTTATAATTTCTATTACTCCCACCTTATCTTTTTTATATAAAAAAAAAAATATGAATTAAAATTTATAATATTTTTTTTTTAAATTTTCTCTCAAT
The DNA here is from genome assembly GCA_030159115.1 of Actinidia arguta var. hypoleuca. Lineage (NCBI taxonomy): Eukaryota > Viridiplantae > Streptophyta > Magnoliopsida > Ericales > Actinidiaceae > Actinidia > Actinidia arguta. The sequence continues at coordinate 2,835,630 of BRYE01000008.1, forward strand.
TTATAAAATTTAATACAAACTAATTAACACAATTTTTTTTTAAAACACTAAAGCAAAAAATTTAGATTTTATACGACTATATAAATTTCACTCAACTACATAATTTTTTTTTTAAAACACAAAAGCGAATTTTTTTTATCTGAATTTAGTTTTATTTTTTTATGTAAAAAAATTTATGTTAATTAATTTTGCATTAAATTTTATAAATTGAGAGAAATTTTAAAAAAATATTATAAATTTTGATTCATATATTTTTTTTTTATAAAAAAATAAGAGGTGAGAGTAAAAAAAATTATAAAATTTTATCATAAAAATTTTTTTATATAAAAATTCAGAAGGTGAAAGTAAAAAAAAAATAAAAAATTTTAATTAATTTTTTTAATAAATAATAAGAAAGTAATATTAAAAAAATATTAATTTATTAAAGAGATGAGAGGATGAATAATATTATAAAAAAAATATATAACTTTACGTCCCACCATCCTAACCCCGTGTGTCGGGGTTTGGGAAAAACAGTTCCCTTATCGTAAACTTTGATTACGAAACTTAGAGAAACTTGTTCCTTAATTCAACCCCCCTAGTCTCGATCATTCTCAGCTGTCAGAACAATCGAAGAAAACGAAATCAAAACCCATCACAAAATTCAACAATTTAGTTGGTACACACACATCAAAATTGTGGTCCAATCGAATGGCATCATCAACAGTAACATCACTATTCCCTCAATCGATCTCCGAATCCCAAATATTTCCTCGCAACAATCGTCAGTTATCGAACACCACCACAAGACCCAAAAATGTTGGTAATCTACCGCCACCACTACGACGACTCACTCTCACTTCTCTTCTTCTACCTCCTCATCTTCGTCTTGGTCATCGTTCTCTTCAAATTCGCCCTCGTAGTCTTCTTTCTCATCCTCCTCTACCTCCTCTGCTTCGACCTCGTTCACGTTCTCTCTCGCCTCCTATGTCCTCCTTAGCCGATTCCCACCCCACCAACACCAAGACGGTATGTCCTTCCCCTCTTTCTCTCTCTACATACTTGAATTTTTGTGGGTTTGTTTGATTTCACATCCTCTCTCTTTTATGGGCTTGATTGTTTATGGTTGTGTTTGTATTTGTGGACATGATATGAAATACGATATGGTATGCCCTTCCCTTCTTTCTTTCTCTACAGACTTGAATTTTGTGGGTTTGTTTGATTTCATATGCTCTCTCTTGATGGGTTTGATTGTTTACGGTTGTTTCTGTATTTGTGGATTTAAAACGAAAGAATTTGATGTTAATTATTTATTTAATTATTGATAACAGCTCAAACTTAGATTTAATTGGTGAGATATGAATTTCAACACTGAGTTTGGGATTACTATTTAAATTGAATTATTTGATGCTGAGAATAATTGTAATTCACAACCCCACCAACATCAAAACTGTTAGCCCCCCTCCTCTCTCTAAACTTGAAGTTTTATGGGTTTGTTGATTGTGCATACTCTCTCTTTTTATGGGTTTGTTATTGTATATACTTTGTCTGTTTATAATTTTAGTTTGATTGTTTGATTACTTTCTCTCGTTATGGGATTGTTTGATTCTATATACTTTCTCGTTTGTGGATTTGTTTGATTGTTTGATTGGATTTCTGGGATTGCGCAGGTGAGGGTGGTGGTGAAGGGGAGGGTACAGGGGGTTTTCTATAGGAGCTGGACGGTAGAAAATGCGAAGGGGTTGGGGTTGAAGGGTTGGGTTCGGAACCGGAGGGATGGGTCTGTGGAGGCATTGTTCTCCGGGAATCCTGATAAGGTTCAGGAGATGGAGCAACTGTGTCGGAGGGGCCCGCCCGATGCAATGGTCACTGCTCTTGAGGTCTCTCCTTGT
>BRYE01000008.1:2842500-2852500 GCA_030159115.1 Actinidia arguta var. hypoleuca
TTTATTGAAAACAAGATTATCTTGATGTACCATTTGTCCATCACATGGAACCTCTTTTAGTCACATATCATGCATGTGTTCAAATGACCACAAATCAAAGGCATGTCCGTGCATGTTCCATGATATCAGTCAGACAGATACCTTCTTCATAATGAGAGTTTTGTGCATCTTCATGTAGTAAAATCCATTACTAGACATACTTATTAGGTGTGTGCTTTGTTGAACATATCTTATAACCTTAACCAAGCATTAAAGTGACCAACATGGGTACTCGACATGTTCAGCAGAGTCCGTGTAATGGAGGACTGTCCTAATGTACTTTTCTAAAGTGAACATGAGGGATTAGGTTTTGAAGCCTTTCACCACCAAATTTTCTGATGTATTTTTAAGGAAAGATACCTGGTCTGAGCTGTAAAGATTGTCAAAACTTTGTAGGCACACTTGAGAACAATTCTTCAACAAACTTCATTTCAGAATTCCATTGGAGAACATTGTTACTTGGGTGTTTTTGGTAATTACTACATTTAACAATGAACTTGTAAAATGCCAAAAACGCTTCTAACAACGAACTGGCTAATTACTCACCGAATTTGGGTTTGATGCTGCTAGTTGACTATGGGTAAATGCCCTATCCAGAGATTGCACGTTTTTGGATACATGTTCTTGAGGTGGGATGTATACCTACTCCTACTCTCGTCCTCCCTTCTTCAGTTTGGCGATGCGAAAAAATAAGATGCGAATTTCGATGTAGTTGAAATTATTCACGATTAAGAATTTGTGACTTTAAATATAAAACGCTATGCATGCTTTTACTTTTAACCGGGACAGTAATTTCTGATTGAAAGTTGCCGAGGTAGAATCTAGGGAATTGCTTGGGCCAGTAGTAAGAGTTCAGGCTACTAATGAGGTGAAGGTAAGTTTGAGAACAAGAGCAGTCACTTTACACCAGTAATGCCAAAGGTTAGTGTAATGACTCTGCCCCACATCGGAAGGTTACATGGATAATCTTGGTTGTAATAGTAGGAGATATAAACACAATTGTCATCCCTGGATAGCCCTTTTGTGTGAGCACTTGTTCTTATGTGCAGTGTTAGAGCTGACCTGTGCGGAGTGCATACAACCATGTGGGCTTGGGAACCGTGTGTGTGAAGCCCAAGGAATAGCCCTTTTCGGTGTGCCCCCATGGTTATTATAGTTCTTCCGATGATCTTGATTGTAGATTTTTCTATATTTGCAATCATGATGTTCCACTTCACAAAAAAATGCGCGGTTTTGATCTTGTTGATGTGCCATCAAGAATGGTGTGTTAAGGATCCCATTGTAGTGGGCATTTACATGTTGTACTTGCATTACATTCTGAAATTGAAGGTCATCTATGTCTGCACTAGTCACTTAGGATTCGTCTTTTTTGAACAATTAACTTAAACATTATTATTCAGCTATTTCCGATCTGCTTGGTGGCATGGTGTAACGTATGTCTGTACCGCCCTTCTGAAATCGGAAAGCTGAAAGTGATGCATGAAAAGACCGTATCGTGCATCACACATGCATTCGACTCGCTCAAACTTCAGTGGTCTTTTTCTCTTGTCTGTATATAAAGCCTCATGAAATCGGATTTCCCTGTGAGAGCAAAGCATGTTCTCTAAATAAAACTACATTTATGTCTGTTTAGGATTTCCACGATGAGAGGAGGTTTAGTAATCCGTAAGTTTCTCAAGCAGATGCTAACAAGAATCCTCGTATCAACAAAAGGATCAAATACTTGTACTGCTGATTATGATTTTGTGGATGATGCAAGCTCACTGGCAGAGGATCTGCCGGAGGACGTGAAGGAAGGACATTTTGTGGTTCACACTTTTGATCATGGTGAACTTAAGAGGTTTACTATCGAATTGGGTTATTTAGCTGACCCGAGCTTCTTGAAGCTGTTAAAGCAAGCAGAGGAGGAATTCAGGTTTAGACGCGAGGGAGTTCTTGCCGTCCCTTGTAAACCTAATGAGCTTCAGAAAATTCTCTAAAACCGGAGAAAGGGCTGATGGAGCTGAACCTGGAAAAAAATTGTAGGTCTGAATAAGTGCCGTGTTTCTCTTCGAAGTTGGACTGGTTTCTTCTGTTCTTTAAGAGTGAAATTTGAACATTCTTTTCATATGACTTCTTTGCATGTTTCATTTCTATGGATACGCAATACCAGTTCATGTTTCTTAATACTCTGCCATTACATCTATAGTTCTGTGCTTATTTTATCCTAATACCTGGTTTGTGTTTGAGGGTGAGCCTCGGCACAACGGTAAGTTTGCTCCATTATGACTTGGAGGTCACTGGTTCAAGTCGTGAAAACTTCTCCGCGTGTTGGGGTAAGATTGCATACATTGACTCTCCCCAGATCCCGCAATGGTGGTAGCCTCGTGCAATGAGTTTACCCACCTGGTTAGTTTTTCCTTTATTTTTGAAATATGAACTGCATAAATAGACAACCATGTCATGTGCTTGAAAAAGTGAGCATTCGGCCACTAGATGAAAAGGTAATGTGGGCTAATGTAAGGTCCTTATTTGAATAGCTTTGACGTTCGACTTGATAGATTCAATGAAAATTAGTCTCTCTCTCTCTCTCTGACCCTTTTTTTACGACTTTAAATAATTTCAGAACCCAGACATTCATCCACCTACTTTAATAAAAGCACGACTTAGCCATAGATTTTCTCCCATCGACTTGCCATCAAAGAAATTACAGTGTTGACTTCCACCTATTTACCTGATTAAATCTTCAATTACACTCCTCCTCGATGTTTAGGACAAGTTTTTCTTTGATCCCTATAGTCCTAATTTGAGCATTTACACCCATGTAGCTTTCAATCAGTGTCAATGTGGTAGCTTCATTCAATTATGTCAAAAGATATTGATGGTAAATACAAAAAAAAAAAAAAAAAAAATCATTCAACTTCTGGTAGCATTTTCAACGAATTTGGATTGAAGGACCATATTACAACTCATTGAAAATTTAAAAAATTAAATTGTTTAAATTATAACTACAAGACTAAAGTATAGTTTTTCTCACACGACTAAAGTATAATTTATCCACAAACAGCCGCAAGTTTTGACTTGGAAGGGTTTAATTACACTGTTTTGATGTTTTCCATTTCAATTTGTTTTACCATTTGAGTAAATCTAATTTGAATTGACATTCTATGAGCTCTTATTTTCTCAACCCCCTCAAGACAAAAAACAAACCGCCCCCGCCCCCAAATCCCTTACCCAATCCCCCCTTTTCCCTAGCGCCCCCTTTTTTTATTTTTTCATTATTTTTTTATTAAATTTATTTTTTTTCTTTATCATTTTTATTTTTCTTTTTGAATAAATATTTTTTTATTATATATTTCTAATCTTCTGTTTATTTTTTATAAAAGATTTTTTTTATAATATGGATCAAAATTTATAATATTTTTTTAAAAATTTCTCTCAATTTAAAAAATTTAATACAAAACTAATTAACATAAAATAGTTTTGTATTAAATTTTATAAATTGAGAGAAAATTTTAAAAAAATATTATAAATTTTAATACATATTTTTTCTTTATAAAAAACTGGAGGTGAGAGTAAAAGAAATTTAAAAAGTTTGATTAATTTTTTTTAATAAATAACTGAGAGGTGATATTTTTTAATAAATTTTTGTACACAATAGGTGAGAGAGAGATATGAGGGGGGTACATTTGGCTAAAGACCATTAATAAGCAAATACATTAATAGCAAAACTAAAAAAAAATTGATGAAAAAAATAAAAATAAAATTGATTAAAAAAATAAACAAAACTAATAAAATTAAAAAATAAAACTAAATAAAAATTAAACAAAACTGAAAAATAAATAAATAAATTTGATAAAAAAGAAAAAAAAAACTAAGGAAAAAAAAGAAACACAACTAAAAAAAACTACACAAAAATATGAGAGAGAGAGAGAGAGAGAGAGAGAGAGAGAGAGTAGTGAGGGCATAAACATCATTTTATGGGGAACAAGGGGTGGGGATGTGGGGGAGGGTGTGGGGTGGGGATCAATTTCGTATATTATAAGATAAAAATTCATCAATAATGAAAAACATAGTGAATAGGGAAGCAAAGGGGATAAGAATTGGTACCATTTAAAGAAAAACAAATGTTATTAATAAGAAAAATAGCGTTACAATTGACATCATTGTCGGTCGCCTCTTTCATCATATTTACTCTCTTCTTTTGTGATTTTGTACTCAATTATGCCAATTGTAATGCCTTTTTTTAAAATAACATGGGTTGTGACGAAGATATTTGGCATTATTGAATCTAATTTTAGCGAAAGTATAGAAAGAAACTCTAAATTATAATAATTCAAAAATAGACTAAAACGTCCACAATTATAATACAACAAAAAAGTGTTTTGATTGTCTGGAAGTAAAAAGAAAAAAACGATAAAGGTAGTAGACGATCATAATTGTCATCAATAAGTCTTAATCTAACAAAAAAATTACAAGGCAGACGACAAACAAGAATAATTGAGAAAATCAACGGTAGACAAACAGTTAAAGTGGCCTACACGTTTTATATTACGATAATTTTAGAGGAGAAATGTTGTGATAATTATTTAAAAATTAAATTTATAGAGTATAGAGATGATTGCGATGATAATTGATATTGGGTCCTGTTATCGATCATCATAAGGAACACAACATGATAAAAAAATTTAATTTTCGATACATTTTTTACACTTTTTAATATACTTTCACATATTTTTATATACTTTTTATATTTTTTATATAGTTTTCATATTTTTCTATACACTATCGACAGTCCTCAAGCGTTTTTTTAGCATTTCCCATTGATATTATCAAGACTATGTTACAATGATTGAATAATAATTTGCGATAGATCATGTAGTAAAGTGGTTGGCGCAATATTTTTGATCTTTCGAGTATAACATAGACTCTGACTAGTCTCCATTTTCTAGATGTAATAGTGATTTCCACTCATAAAATAATTGTTATGTGGGCCATAGCTTGTTCTAACTATTTCTTGGCTTTTCCTTCGTCATCTACAAGTTCCCTTTCAAGTACTTCTAGGAAGATGGAGACAAAAAAGACCAAAGGCAAAACCACAAAAAGTGATGGCCACAGCTGTTTTGTTCCTCAATGTGTTTTCTTTTTCTATCCTAATCCATTTGTATTTTAGGACATTTTTAACCAGAATTAATCTTGAAATACATGAATTTCAAAATATAAATATGTTAATTTCATGTTAAGATCAAAAAGTTATTCGAATTTGACTTGTGTTCAACTCATGAAAAAATTCATTTCAGATTAGTTTATTATTCAAACAAATGAAGTTGGAATGCATTTTAAAACTCAATAGATTTTCAAACAAAGCTTAAGCAAGTTAGTACTACTTGATTCGTTAAACAAGTCACGACTTGACTCGATAAGTTTATAATAGTATTATATATAAAAACTAAGCTATTCGAGCTCGACTTGTAATTCGCTCAATAAAAATTCATTTGAGATTGACTTGGCTAACGAATAAATTCAGGTTGAACATGTTTTTAAAACTTAGAAATTTATAAATTAAGCTACAACAAACTCTTTGTTGACTCTCCTTTAGCCCATAATAAAAGTTTATACACATCTTATTGCCTGTCCGAGCCACCGGTTTAGTTACAAGATACTTACTATAGGAATTGCCCCATGCCCTAAAATATTCATCTTTTATCACATAGTGCTCCCACCATGGTTAGTACCTTCCTTAATAGATCAATAAATTTGACAATGGTGTAATTTTGTATATTCATCGTATACGACAATTGAAAAGATAATTATATTGACTGGCTGATCTTGTGATGGTGTTACTGTTTCATGGGTTGGATTGTCGTAAATATCAAATAATTGTCCTACCCTGATTCCTTGGAGTTGTGAATTATATATGAAGACTCTTTGACGAGAAAAGACACCTGAAGTTATTTAATCTCTTTGGGATAAGTATTGGTGTGGAATTATCAAGATCTTGGGTTTCAGTTCATCCAGACTTTAGCACAAAGGTAGATGGATATGTTTTTTAAGTCTGAGCGAGTCGTACTCGGTATCAAAAGTATAGATATCATGTCACCATCGAAGTACGAATTCGCGACACAACACTAACCTACTAAGAGATAATCCATGGAGGAGGGATACGTCCAAGATTAGTCCTTTATTTAGGCCCAATTTGGGCAATGGGGTTTTAATTTAGGTTCCTTGATTTTTGATTTTGTTTTTTTTGTTTTAGTATTTTTTTTTGTCGTTTGATCTAAATTTTATACTTTTTTAATTTATCTTGACTAGATAAGTCCAAAAATGTAAAAAAAAAAAAATCTAATTCAAAAAAAAAATTCATTAGAAGCAAAAACAAATAATTTTATATTTTTGAATAAAAATATTTTTTTATTCTTTAATGAACTTTTTTTCCGAATTAGATGAAATTATTTATATTTTCGGACTCCTCTGGTTAAGAGGAATCGAAAAAAATATAAAATTTGATCAAAAAGCAAAAAAAATCACTAAAAAAACAACATAAAACCCAAGAAACTCATAGCTCAAACTTGACCTTAGTGGAGATCATCAGCAAGCACCAATTTTTTAGTAAAAGTTTATGGTGCAAAATATAATTTACCAAAAGAATTTAAATGTGCAGTTATTTTGGCTATTTTAATGTGGCTCATTTTAGAGGTTTTTCTAAGTAAAAGTAGTCAAAAAAATCATCAGCTATTCAAAAAATAATTCAAAAATTATCCAGAAATTAAGGTATTTATGTGGCTTTAATTTTGAAGTGAGTACAAATTCACCCTGAGATAGATATAGTTTATAGATATACTTTTTTGGGTACTTTTTAAGTAATTTTAAATATACGTTTCTAAATATATAGTACTAATTATTACAACAAAAAGTTCTCAATACGTAAGGCTCTGTTTGGATATGTATATTTGAAATCTATGAGTTTCAAATATCTAAGAATTTCAAATCTCCTATTTAAAAAAAGATTTTTTTCAAAATATTTTAATTAAATAGGTTTCAATTAACATTATTTTGAAGAAAGAAGAGAAGACGAGAGAGAGGGTAGATTTGTCAAATAACACATGTTTTTGAGGTATTTTAAAAAAATTATTTTACTTTTAAAATTCATGGATTGATTTTTCTTGATTTCAAATCTTTTAGTTTATTCGGCATCTAAACATACTCGATAAATTTTAGATAATAATTTTAAATCTCTTAATTTTAAATCCATATATATAAACGGAGACTAATATTATTGCAAATTCAACCTTTTCTCCAACCACACACTTATATTCCATATATGGGTAAGATAGAGGTGCAATAACAACAAAGCAACGTAAGAACATTTCATCTCTCTCTCTCTCTCTCATACACTAAATCAATGTCTAACTGTGTCCAAGCCCCTCATGCCCTCATGATCCCCTACCCTCTCCAAGGCCACGTCATCCCTTTTGTCCACCTTGCCATCAGGCTAGCCACCAAGGGCTTCACCATCACCTTCATCAACACCCAATCCGTCCACCACCAAATCTCCCAGGCTCACCCGCCCGTCCACGGAGGCGACATCTTTTCCGTGGCCCGCGAGTCTGGCCTCGACATCCGCTACGCCACCGTCTCCGACGGCTTCCCCTTGGGGTTCGACCGTTCGCTCCACCACGACCAGTTCATGGAGAGCCTTCTGAACGATTTTTCTGACCACGTTGACGAGGTGGTCGGGGAAATCGTGTCCGGGGCGAAGCCGCCGGTGAGTTGCTTGGTGGCGGACACTTTTTTTGTGTGGCCGTCGGTGATTGCTAAGAAGTATGGTTTGGTTAATGTTTCGTTTTGGACTGAGCCAGCTTTGGTGTTGAGCTTGTATTATCACTTGGACATACTTAGGAAAAATGGTCATTTTGGTATGCAGGGTATGTGACTCTCTCTCTCTCTCTCTCTCTCTCTCTTGTGATATACATGTATGGTGCAATGGCACTAAATTCTATACAAGATCGTATATAAATTTTTTTTTTTTGTCTTTCTTTTTTTGGTTTCATACCAGATAATCGAAAGGACACCATAGATTACATACCGGGCGTGCGGGCCATTGATCCAACGGATCTGATGTCGTATCTCCAGGCTACGAATATATGGACCGTGGTACACAAGATAATCTACAAGGCATTTGATGACGTAAAGAGAGCGGATATTATTATCTGCAACACGGTCCAAGAATTTGAGCTAGAGACAATATCAGCCCTACATCAAAAGCAGCCCACTTATGCAATTGGACCCATTTTCCCTATTGGTTTCACAAAGAGCACCGTGCCCACGAGCCTATGGTCCGAGTCAGACTGCACCCACTGGCTTAATACTAGGCCCAATGGGTCGGTTTTGTATGTGTCATTTGGTAGCTATGCCCATACTAGCCAGCATGACATTGTGGAGATAGCCCATGGGCTTTTGCTTAGTGGGGTGGGTTTTGTTTGGGTGCTCCGGCCTGATATAGTGAGCTCCGATGATACCGATTTCTTGCCCGTTGGATTCGAAGAAAAGGTCAAAGATCGAGGGGTGATCGTGCCTTGGTGCTCTCAGATCGATGTGATCTCTCATCCAGCAATTGGGGGGTTCTTAATGCATTGTGGGTGGAATTCGATTCTGGAAAGCATATGGTGTGGCGTTCCGTTACTCTGTGTCCCTCTGTTGACCGATCAATTCACTAACCGAAAATTAGTGGTCGATGATTGGAAGGTGGGACTCAATTTGTGTGACAAAAGGCCGATCACAAGAGAGGAAGTCGCAAATAAGATCAACTGTCTAATGTGCGAAAAAACATCAAACGGGTTAAGGAAGGAGATCAGGAAAGTGAGAAAAACCCTAGAGGATGCATTGGCCACCGACGGATCGTCCGAAAGAAATTTCTATCAATTCATAGAAGATGTGAGGGTCAAAGTGAACAAGAGAAATGGGATTGCCATGGTGACCTAATGTGGTAAAAAAAAAGTTGTATGCAATTCTTTGGCGTTGTGCAATAATGGTGATTATGTGAGCTAATGGGCTTGGGTTGGGCCCTCCTCATTGATGCGCTATTAAAGACATGAAAGGTTACATCATTGAGCCCTCTTCTTTGAACTCTTAAATGTCCCTTTGCAATAATGCTCATGAATCCACTACCAAATTTACATGTGTTGTTTTATATTGGAGTTGGATTATTATATGCCGTGTGTGAGCATCGCGGCTTAAAAGTTTTTTTTTTATTTTCTTTAAAAAATATACTTGAAGAGAAAAATCGATTCCGCTCGTATATATTCATCGCATACAACATTTGTAATGCCAATTTGTAAGATCAACGATCTATAATTACTTATCATTTTTCATTAATTCTTATTTGGCAAAACGGTTAAAATTATAGACATGAGGTCCAATTAAAGTTGTCACCTAGTTCTAGATACAATCCTTTTCATTTCCAAAAGACGGGTTTGAGGGCTCTAGTTATTAGTGACAGCCTAACTACATAGTTAGGCTCTGCTTAACATATCTTAGATTTATTTTTAATTAAATATCTAAGCCCTTATTGATGCATGAATAATTAATTTATATAATAAAAAGTATGCGGGTGCAAAAAATAATACATAAAATACCACAAAATCATAAGGATTTGAGATCTACTATTGTCTAAAAAAAAAAAAAAATTACATGGATTCATCAATTTTTTGATTACATCACAGGAGACAATAGTAAACTTTAATCCTTAGGTTTTACTACAACCATAGAGTAAAAAAAAAGGAAAAAAGAAAAATATACCCTTAAAATGGATAGTTCGACTTTTCACCGTTGAAACTTTCCTTCGTTTCCTCGAGATTGGATCTTGATTCTTGAACTAATCTTCAAGAACTCTTTTAATATATTCTTTGTCTTGAATAACCCTAAACTAAAAATATTCTTTTTTATCTCACTTTTTCTCACTACACTTGATAAGAGAGCGCCA
>BRYE01000008.1:2867500-2897500 GCA_030159115.1 Actinidia arguta var. hypoleuca
ACAACTCTAAAATCTCACTTTATAATTACTAACCTCGGGCACGCTCTTTTAATAATTGTCTCCTAATACTAACAAATGCTTTATTTCGTTGGACCGACGACTCATCAATCTAGTTGCTAGACGTAACTTAGATGAATAATCTTTCCAATCTTATATTATACTGTAATAAGAGGGAGAAATCGAGATGAATAGTTATAAATCATGTCAAATTTCTCTTTGATCACATTAAACTTGAGGCAACAAGGTGTAATTAATGTTTGCTAAACATGAGGGGTTATGGAAAACAATAAGTTCAAAATTAATTCTATTGAGAGCATTAAGCAAACCTAGCATGAAGAAGATGCTCCCAAGTAAAAAGTAAATCCAAATGAGACGTTGAGGCATATGCTTTGACATTGTAATTGTTTATTTAGGCATAGTTTGAGCTAGTTTTTTAGCTTTGCTTTTCGGATTTTTTTTTGCTATTAGTGAATTTTTTTTATCGTTCTAGTAAAAATTTATACTTTTGGAGTTCCTCTTAACGAGATGAATAAAAAAATATAAATGATTTTTTCAAATTTTAAAAAAAGTCCATTGAAGACAAAAAATTTACGTTGTTTGTCGAATTAAAATGGATATTTTTGTCTCTAGTGATTTTTTTTTAAATTTGAATAATAATGTTATATTCTTTTCGTCAAGAGTAACAAAAAAACGTATAAATTATGATCAAACGATGAAAAAAATTTATTAAAAATGAAAAAACTCGAAAACCGGCCAAAACAACTAAAGTAACTAAAAGAGAAAATTACACTGACCTCTCCTAAGGTTTATCTTTAATAGTTAATACAAATGCCCTGATATTAAAAAAATTACACTGACCTCCCCTAAGGTTTAGAGTTCAATGACAATCTCCCCCTTCCAAAAGAAGCCCCTTTCTCTTCGTGTTGCCATCAGCAACCAAAATTTATTGAATAGCAATTTTACGCCTCTATGTTGCCTCTCTCTCTCATCCACCATCACCACCAACCTCCCACTTCCAACACTAGTCAATACACCATCTTTACCACCCTCTCAGTCCATTAGCACCAACATTCAAGACCTAAAAACCCACAAAACATTTAGGAGTTTGTTGATTGAACACAAATTCTACATATAGTTTTAAGATTTGTTTTAGAGAGAGAGACCCACAAGTTTAAGAGATTTTGATTTCAAGATTTTTTTCAATAAACCTACAAAATAATTGGGGATTTGTTAGTTTCAAGATTTATAGGTTTAATGATTTAGAGATTTGGGGATTTGTTGATTATAAGATATGTGGGTTTGTTTATTGAGAGATTTGGGGGTTTATACACTTAAATTTTTTTTTTTTTTTTATGAGGGGTAAAATCTTCACCTGTTGTTTATCCGAAGTAAGAACGTCACCAAGGTTACTTCACAATGTCACGTTGCCAAGATCTTGTCTCTTTATTTGATGAGATCAACTCATTATGCTAGGATTTTATGGAATGTTGTCCACATCTTCCATGAGTTCTCCCCTCGCCAATCTCATGTCGCCACATCCATCTCTGCTTAATTCATCAGAAATAAGAAAGCAACGCTTACAACTTCTTAGGTATATCATCGCCTGTCATTCTGAGGATGAGATGAACTTGAGGATGAGAATGAGATTAACCTCGCCTGTTACCTTGAGGATGAGATGAACTTGAAGATGCGATGAATGCCTGAAGTGAGCACATTGCCAGGGTATCATGTCGCCATATTCTACCTCATCATCTCAGCAAGCTTGAACTTCCTGGGATGCCACATCCTTCTGTGGATTGCCAATCCCAAGTTGGTTACCTCGTCACCATTCTTAGGCCGAGGTGAATACGAGACTCCATCTCCACTAAGATCTCATATGTTCGCAGTGCTGTCTCCATTTGGCATCTTTCTCCTTTTACTCCGAAATTCTCGGACACAACTTTTATACTTGGGCTGCCCGATGATTATGCCGCGATCTTCTCGCACGGATCTCTATTCTCCATCTATAAAAGGCCGCTCACCCTCCACCATAAAGAGGTAACTGCAGTCTCACTCTTTGAACTATATCCATACAAACTTTATGTTAAGCTCTCTCTAGTCACCTCATCTTGATCTCATGTCCAAGCCGGAGGGGTTTTAGCGGTCTCATTCCGGCCGATAATATTTGTTTCCTTGTGTAGGTCACCAAGGTTATCACTCCAAGGCCATTATCCCGAGGTCACCAAAGTCATTACCAAGGTTAAATACCAAACTTAAAGAGTAACTCCGACTGTTGGTTGCCCATCCCAGATTTCTACCACAACAGTTTTTAAATTTTAAGATTTGTGGGTTTGTTGATTTAGAGATTTGGGGGTTTATTGATTTCAAGAGTTGTGGTTTTTGTTGTTGGAGTTGGTGGTTAATGGAGGTTGTGGTGGCGGTGGTAGTGGCGGTGGTTGAGAGAGATGAGGGAAGTGGTGGTAGTTTTTAATTGAAGTTGTAGTTGAGAAAGATGAGGAAGAATAGGGTAAAATGGTACATAGGCATTCATTTGAGCGCATTAAAGGGATTTTTGTAATTTTTGTTTGCTTAGTCACCAAACAAAAACTGATAAAGGAGGTCAGTATAATTTCTCAAACATCAAAGAAAAATTTGTATTAAAGGTAAACCTTAAGGAATGTCATTATAATTTCCCCCAAAAAACTAGATCAAACTGGTTCATAATTGAAAACCTGTGGTGAACTGATAAGGAATGTCACGTATTGGAATGAGAGTTATAGTTGACAGTGCATGAATTTTCATATTTGCTCCAATGAATTTAATCAAAACCAAGGGCTAAAAAGTAATTCTCATGTGTGTACAAGAAAAGGACTGCATAAAATGGTAACCATTAGTGAATGGTCCTTCCATGTGGCCTGTCGGCATGGCTTAGATTATTGAGAATTTATAATAAGGCTGAACACAAATTACAAATAAATGAAAAAAGAACATTTTGCTGTATTATTACCAGGAATAATGGTTAGAGATATGAGAGATTGACTCGGTGGATGAGTCAATTTTTTGCTGTATATAGTGCTACTATATTTGTAGAAATTGACGGTCGATGGCTTAGTGCTACCATATATATCCAGTAAAAAATTTGAGGCTTAGTGCTACTATATTTGTAGAAATTGAGTCGGTAGATTGATGAGTCACTCTTTTACTGGGTAAGGTGTTCGAATTTGAGTCTCAACTATGTTATGATTTACATATTTCCATTTTCATATTTTCTTTCTATACAAATGTGTAAATTGGGTCAGATCGGCCTGATTCGATTTGGTCACGGGCCTGAGTTGGTTTGGTCTAGGTTGGGTCCAGTCCGTGCAAGGTGGTGGTTCGGGTTGGGCCCAACCCGAAAGTCCACCACTCGTCCCATGAGCCTGGCTAGCCCGACCCGAATCATCCCCATTATTTTTTTTTTTGAATTTGTTTGACTTTTTATTTTTATTTTTTGGGTAAAAAGGTCAAAAAAGTCAACAAAAAAAATAAATTGACAAACTAGCCTTATGGCTGAGGAGGGACAAAGTGTTGACACGTGGTGGTGGGCAAGCGGGCTTCGGCTGGTCAGGCTTGGCTTGGCCCAAAAAACAGGCTGGACAGGTTAGGTTTCGGACTTAAACGGGTCGGAATTCATCGGAGTGTCTAGTCCAAATCCAATTGGCGATAGGTTTTGGACTGAACCGATGCCCGAATGGCTAGGTCCTTGCTGAACACCGGATGGGCTCACTGTCCCGGCCCAATTTGCACCTCTACATAATATATCATTTGAAAAAAGTGGAATAATCTTGGAATGTTATTTTGCTTATTTTGAAATAGAGACCAAATGTATACCAGGGGTGATTCCAAACACACCACCCTATATCTTTTTTCGCAAACTCACTCTTATGAGAGCAAAATAGTTGGGGTGTATGTAGAATTATCCGTTTACGTTGGACACTAGAGTCTCTTCTAGGCAAGGATGTAGGCCAATCTTGCATTACATAATAAGATATTTCTAAATGTCTAACCTCCTTCAATTAATAAATGGGTTTTAATTGATATTTCTAGGTCCGGCATAAAATAAAAATAAAAAAAAAAAAAAAACCTTCATTTCCAAAGTTCGTCCATTATCATATACATTTGTACTTTCAAAACTATTTATGTTCCAAATATTAATCTACTTACATTTTGTTGACTTGAATTAGGTGATCCATCTGCTTCTCTCTCAAGAAGGCATAGACTTTCATTTCTGAATTATAATAGAAAGTTGTAAAAGGTACAACAAAATTATATATATGCAGTCGAATTGGACGAACAGATTTAATTAATTACACAAAACTAAACTGACATATTAAATATTATCTACAACCAAGGTCGAATTGGACTTCATTAAGTATTTTCAATCCCAAGAACCAACATATTTAATATTATATGCAAACCAAGGTCGAATTGGACTTCATGAGGTAATTTCAATCCCAGGCTATTTATTAAATGATATAAAAAGTCAACTTAACCTAACCCTACGTGGTGGTGGTTGATGCCAGTGACTGGGGCATGCTCATGGTAGTTCCTGGTGGTTAGGGTGTTTTTATGTTAGTGGTGGTTAAGGATGATTCGTGGTGGCAACCAAATTGGTGGTGGTTATTGAAGGGTGGTAGAGATTAGAAGGGTGGTAGCCACGAGAATAGAATGACAAGCAAATATAATAAGGGTTAAAGTGGGTATTTCGTGAAAATTAGACAATGACATCATCAGCATATTCTGTTATTTGACCCAATGGTTGATTAACGGATGGGGTTTGGCAAATACAACTTTTAAATATTAGGGAGGAAATTGTAATCTCTCAAACATGACAGGTGACTCTGTAGTAAACATATACCTTAGGGAAGGTTAGTGTAATTTTCCTCAATCATGCTATTTCAATTTCTCCAGCCACCACTCCCGCCATTTATTCATCCAAAACCCTACAACTCTCTCTCTCTCTCTCTCTCTCTCTCCTTCTTCGAGCGCAATTGAAGCTTCTAGCTCTTTGCTAACTATACCACGGTGAATCACCATTTGACAAGCACAATCTCGATTTTTTTTTATCATTGTTTGAGTATTTTGTGCAGTTTTCTTGAGTGAATTTCCTTCAATGCATGAAAATACATATATCTGTACTAGTATAAGAGAAATTGGTATGATTATGATGAGCAGATATAGGGTTAGTGCCTATTGGGTTCTGGAATTGCTATTTTTTCTAATTATTGTTTTTGAGGCATTTTGTCGAGCACTTGGTGTGCGGGTGGAGATGGCAATAGCCGGCCGGCCAGTCTACACCCAAATACCGTAAGTGTTGTATATTTGTGATTTAAAACTTATTTAATTTCTTTTATTGTTTGACTTGATTTAATTTGTTGATTTATTGCCTTGTGTTTTATTTAATTGGGTGTTAACTGTGCTATAATAGAGAGATCTTTGGTCTTTATGACTCTTTATATTGGCTCATCAAGATAAGAGTCACAATTGTGTGTAACTCCTCACACCCACTTTAATTTTTGGTCTCATTGTATATAGTGTGTGATGAACCACCTATTGAGAGAGATCTCAAAGCTATGCTTTCAATACTATATTTTCTACCTTGTTCATATGTTGAGAGTTTCAATGAGATAATATGGTTTGAGTATTTTGAGCATACGGGTGTTCTTGGTTCATGGGGAGAGGTTTAGATGCACACAAAGCTCACTGGAAAATCATTGTATAACGTCATTCAAGCCGGTGTAGAAGGGGACGTTTTATTCTCTAAAGAGCAATTTCACGCGTGCCTGAATCCGTTCGGTCTTTTCCTATACTCTTGTCGTTCCTAATTAAATAGTTATCTTTGCATGTTATTATAGTTTTATCTTTTTAGTTTTTCAAAAATTGTAACATATTTTCCAACATAACGTATGAGTAATGTGCACTGCTTCATAACTCACATTTATTGGTACCAGCTAAGAAAAATAGATATTTATGCATTTTCTTATTCACCACTTGACAGGATCAGGCTGGGCAATAGCTCTGTTCTTCCTCTTGCACTACCAACTTGAAGGATTGATTGTGGGATATTTCAGATGGTTAATTCCAATGAAAAGCATGTGCTAATTGCTGGAAATGGCTCTCAAATTTGCAGCAGAAAGTAAGCAATTGTTAGCATTAAGTTTTGACGTGCATGCTTTAAGTGGTTTTAAATGTGGTAAGAAATAAGAGACGGAAATTTCACTTCCCTTTCACACGACGGAGGCGTCGTCTATATAAGGATGCATCATTTTTACGTTTTTTAGGCGAGAATGGTAAAAGAATAAGACCAATCATGTCAGCATATGCTTTTGTTGCAATATAAGAATTCTGTTGCTTCCTAGTTAAAATTCAATACAACGAATTTCTAAATCGTTCTCTGGATTTTGATGGGCATAGCCTAAAGTTGTTTCAACACGCACATAATTTGTATTCTTAGATACAGTGTAGCTTGTTCCTAAGACTTTTGTTGTCATTGATGATTGTCCCTTATGCTACGTTTGATAACAAGTTTTGAGGGTGAAATTGAACTATTAGTCATGTGGGGTTCACTTCAACTATATTCTAATGAGACTGTTAGTCCCAAAATGGAAGATTACGAATCCCATGAGGGTTGATATTACTAATCCAATCCCACTGTTAATCAAAGGGGATTGAGATTGGATTGTTAATCTCATTAAATTAAAATTTGTTATCAAACATGGCTTTAGGTTCCTATTGCCGATGTGCAAAACTCAATAAAACTACTGGTTTGGGGAAGGAATAGATTTTAGGGGTAGGGTTTTAAGAGGTAGAAAAAATAATTCTAGAATTTTGAGATAAGAAAGATGAGTTTTCGCTCGAGTTTTAAAAGTTGCACAGGTTTTCTATTTTTCAAAAAAAAGGGGTGTTGGAAGCTCCAAGCAAAATATACTTACGGGTTTTGGTGTTAACTCAAAGCCCATTGGGGAGGTAAATTGACATAGGAGCGTAGCCTTGGTGACGTGGCAGCCATGTGGGCAACCTATGTGGCAATCATGTGGACAACATGTGTCATTTTGATTAATATTCTGAAATGTCTTTTCAGTTTCTATGAAGGTCTTTTGCTTTCTGGTCAAACTATTTAATTAAATATTGGTATTAGCTACAGTATAATTATGGTTGAAATATGTATTTGACTTTCTAGGTATTTGAAAGGTTTGCTGGAAGATGTCTAGAATTAATTAAGAGTCCTTAGCTGTCCTTCTTTGTAATTCCTATAAATATATGATTAATGGAATGAAAGAGAAATTTTGTGATTGTAGAAGATATTTATTTGCAAGTAGTTCTTGCTTGGAGTGAGTGAGTTCTCCAATAATCAAGTGTGTGAATTGGTCGCGTCTAGTAGCATCCGCGATTAGTAGCGTTGAGTGGCCTCCGCGACCCCCGGTTGAGTGATATCCCGGGACTATCCTGCCCTTGCAGGTTCTTGCCTGCATCATAAACTAAGCGCTTGTTTATATTTTGTTTAGGGACTCAAAGAGACTGTTCCTGGCTATGAACAATAAACTGAGAATAATTAATTGGTGGAGTTTAAGACTAGGAATCCCACCTAGACTTCACACAAATTCTCAAAATATTCACTCAATATTAGTGAATATCAAGATTACATTTCTGTTCTAAGTTGTTGGTTCGCTTAATTCTATTAGGACTACGTCTTAAAAGATCCGGAGGCATTGTCTCTTTGACAGTAGAATATACTAGAACCAGTATATAAAACTAAACATAATGACCTAATAACATAACTTGACCCATAAGATGACCCATGGCCAACACCTACTATCCATATCCAGCAATTAACGAAATAACCAAACCCAAATAACAGCCGATAAGTTTTCCCTGCAACCTTTGAAATTTTAAACTAGAGCCAAATTAACCCTAGACATGCTATTTGCAGAATTCCATATTTTCCCTTTTTCTTCTTTTCATGTTCTGCATCATATTTCCAATAAGATGGAAATGAATTTGAAGCAGCTGTTAGAATTACCTTATGCATATGCAACTGAGACAAGTTCTTGCTAATGGTCATATGCTGACCTTCCAAAAGAAGTGACTTCATACCTTAACATCTTTTGTTGTGCACAAGAATAGGAAAGTATAGTTCTGATATCTCATTATCATAGTAGCTCATTTTTCTATCCAAGTATATCAGAGTATGAAACAGAATTCCTTTCAGTAGTGGACTGCGTTACGGCTTTGTTGCCATGTTTTGAGAGAGAGAGAGTCCATTCTTTATTTTCTTTTTCTGTTTAAATTTATTACTCATTTTTACATCCAGGGAGAGCAATACCAATTAGTCAGGCAAGGATGTGTCAAATTATCTTGTTGGATTTGTTCAATCTTTAAGGAGCGGAAGAGAAGGCGGATCTATTGTTTTCAAGTTTTAGTTGCTCCATTGTTACCTGAAGGTCACATGCTCAAGCCGCGAAAGCAGCCTATCTGCTTGCATATATAAGGCTGATATGAGCTCTCTCTCTCTCTCTCTCTCTCTCTCCAATCTCTTTTGAGTATGGGATTTAGAATACTTCCGTTTACAACAAGATCTAAAAGTAGGAGATGTGCAACACCCATAGACCGCGTAATAGCATATGTTAACATTGTTTGCTCTTTGCAGGGCTACCAGGCCATAAAATTTCAGTTTTGGTAAACTAATCTCTCTTTGTATTGGTTAAAACAAAAGTAAATCCTACTGAAAGTAGCATACGTTATTATTTTACAATGGGAGGTAATATTTACTCACTTTTCTTGTCATATGAATGGTGGAAAAAATCTGACAGTTTCAAAATCATATATATATAACACAATATTCACGATCTATGCAGAAAATATAATAGTAATTTTAATTTTAAGATAGCAAATGTATATAATTTAAAAATATTAATAACTATTACTTTTAAAAATTTCAGGGTGTCGGTCGTCCATGAACCATCCCGCTATTTGTGGTTGGATACAACTTAGGTTGTGATCCGAAAACCGTATCCGGTTGGGTCGGGTTTCAAGCTCAAATAAGCATGCCACTCAAGAGGACGCATTGGAGGGAGGGAGTTATAGGAGGTTGGATTTGGTGGTTGGTGCATAATTAAAGTTTGCCAGGTGCCAGCTATTCAAAGGCTGTTGTATGCACGTGCAAACACCCTTTTGCTCTAGTCCAATCAAATCATTGTCCGTTGTCATAATATGCATGTACATGCAATAGGATCAGGCTTCTCAGCGGTATCATGATGGGATTGGACGGTCCAATTGTGAATGTGGTGATACAAAACATTCATCTTCTACTAGCGTATGCTAGTAAATTATTCACACAAAAGAACCAATTCGATCAAACATAAAAAATACCATGATGTTATTACATTTGTCTTTCAAAATTAGACGGCACATCATAAACCATATGATCAAACATCATGTGATTGTTGATATCCAATCAGCTTGAGTTTTTTATTAAGTTATCTCTTCAGTAAGTCCTAAAAGATTAACGGTCTGGATAACTAAGGCAGGCAGGGGCGGATCTAAAATTATAGTTCGGGGGTGCCAAAGTGTAAAAAAAAAAAAATTAATATATTTCAGGGAGTTAAAGTGTAAAAAAAATTTTTTCAAAAATATTTTATAATTTTTTGAAAATTAGGGGGGGCTCCAGCTCTTGCTGGCCACCCCCTGGGTCCGCCACTGAAGGCAGGTCTAGATGAGCTTGAGCTTATTATTGACCACGTGGATTGTCCTAATTTATATACGCATATTATTATTAAAAGGAAACAACTCATTGGATGTAGGTAAAATTCTGACGCCGGCTCATAATTTTTTATGGCAAAAATATCATCTATATTATTTAGTTTTCTAAATATCAAAATTGTTGGTAATCGCTACAACTGCTAGATAAAATACATAAAACAAAAATACAAAATCAATTCACACGTTCATTTGCTTAAATATCCTACTCTATATCGCGTAGACACCTATTGCTAGTGTGTATATATATGTACTCACAAACATACACATACATAGCAGAGGTGCATGGTGGTGTTTTGACGTGCCACAAACCAGCTGTCTCACAACCCCACTTACACTTTGGTGGCCCAGTCCTCATGTGCTCCCCATTCCCTCTCATTGTGCTTTGTCTTTCGTCCAAAAGGTCCTTGCCCAAATTCCAAATATCTTGAGTGTCTACTATATTTTTATCATGTATTTTTTAAAAGAAGTGAGCTAGATAATCAAGTGTAAAAGTTACATTTTTTTCATGTCATTTTTCTCTTCCATGCGCTGCGAATTCCGCACCCATCATCGTACCATATTGTTATCGGTACGTATTAATATCGATGTACCATTTTAAATTTATCACTATATATACTATAAGCATTTCACATGTATTTTTCTAGAGTTAATAAGATTATAAATAATATGATATACAACCACTCATTCCAAGTTTTAAAACGCTTAAAATAAGAAATTATAAATTTCAAGTGCAAAAAATCCTTCTAAAACACTTAGGACTTCAAAATGTACCAAAAAAAACTTTTAAACTCCAAAATTTATTCTTCCGAAGTAACGCCCCATACAGGCCAGTAAACCCAGTACAAGCCGATATTCTGAGTGGCATGAAATACAGAGTTAATCGTTCTGTTTTTCATTAGTAACGAAATTGAAAACACTGCTTCCATGATCCAAAAAGTGTTAACCATTTCAGACCAGTATCCACTGAGCATCATGTCATCTCAACAAGGTAGTAGTGTCTATGACTAATATCTCCATTCATTTCAGAATGCAATCCTTTTTGACTCTGCCCTACAGAGAAGAGCCAGGCTCATCTCTCTCTCTCTCTCTCTCTCTCTCTCAATGTATGCACTAGTGTTGGCAATAATTTAGATTGGGGGTGTCCCACTCGGAACCTTCTCCTTCCAACAAACAAAATACAGCACACCTTTGTCTCCGGAGGGATGAATCACTGTGCTTCCTTTCAATCATTACTACGCAAATGCAACCTATAAACACATTAACCCCTCAGAAAAAAATGTACATAATGTCAATACATTTTTCACACGTTCCAATACACTTTTACACACACACACACACACACACACACACACATATATATATATATATATGCCACACACTGCAACGGACTTTGTGCGCCTTAACAATGGCTAATTAGACTGCACAACGGTTTAGAGTTACATTCATCTTATTCGGTTAACTATATAAAGGAGACAACTTGTAAACCTTAAATCATACGATTATATTAAGAAGTTCATGTTGCTTTGTTTTACATTTCATGGCTTGTGTAGCATAATACCTCACTCTACTGTACTCTTGGTTTGACTAGTAGAGACCTAAGGGTTTTCAAGTTCAAACTTTTTCATGTGGCTAATCATCTAAACATTTAAGTACAAAGGTCGATGGGGTACCTTTCAAGTTTGGAAAAACTGCACCCATGTCTGGAGTGTGGGTACATACCACCACCAATGTGAGTCCGTAACTTAACATTACATGTTTGAATGACCTCCTATGCAACAACTACCAAGGGGTGACCCTTAGAGGGTCTAGCTCCATAAGGCATCCCCTAGGTCAGGCCTTTAATACCTCGCTCTACTGTACTCACAAGTGATGTACTAATGTGAAATTTGGATTCCTCAATTTGGGGCTACAACTTAACCAGTGAAGAAGTTGGAGAAATCCCACATCCATAACCATTAAAGATCTTTTTATGACCATGGAAAAAATTGCATGTATGTAAATAAATATGTAAATATACACATGCACCAGCATCTTTTGATAACTTTGTTTTTGGCTCAATAACCGATTAATTCAGATGACCAATCCCATCGTTCACTAGCGAGAGACCCTATTAAAGACATGGCAAAATCCCGTATGGACTGGTCTAACTCAGAAATTGATACTATCTAGAAGCTTTCGAACTTACTTGGAAGGACGCAGACCTTCAAATCTTAAATCTAGACCACCAAATCAGTCCCTGGAGATTCATACACACATGCACTTGTTATGTACATGTATGATGTACCACATGTGAAATATATGTTTGGATGACGAGAAACAAAAGACAAACAAATTTGGAATTTCAAGGCTATTAAGGGTTTGAAGCTTATTCCTTTCTCCTCTCTCCATGTCCTCTGCAGTCAAAACATTATCCCCTGCATGGATGCATGGTCACTTGGTCAGAGACCACAGATAGTATCAGTGTATTTATGCAGGGAAACCTCAATGTGCCTATATAAAGAACAGTGGTACGGTTTGTACAGATTTAGTACAGACCAATACAATAAAATTTGTGCTAAAAGTGATTAGAATGTATCTATAAAGGAAATAAGCCACAAAGCATATGTTTTCAATGATAAGATAGATTATTAGAAGAAAAGTTAAGTGATGGTTTGTCTCCTCTCACATCACCCACAAATGTGAATTAGATGACTTAAATAAGGAGTTGGCAGTTCCTCAAATGGACTGCACCGGTGCAGTTCAAGTATTTTTGATCTTGTTTTAGACTCATTTTGATGATGCAGACAGTTTATATTATAGATTCTGTAGTGAAAATCGGTACTGTAAAAAGCACATTGATCAGACAGGCACAATTCAATATTCATTAATACTGTTTTGTAAAGTAATAAATGAGAGTGACCAAGTATTTTGGACTCCTTTTTGGATTCATTTTGATGATCCAAATCGTTTATATAGTAGACTCCGTCGTGAAGATCGGTACTATAAAAAATGACGTTGATTGGGTGGGCACAGTTCAATATTTGTTTTAGTATCGTTTTGTAACTTAATAAACAGTGTGGCATACAAGATTAAACCAATTTATCTTGATAAAAATTGATATTGATTTGCATCTGATCAATTTATTTTTTTTATAATATTAAACTCGATAAAGTTTACAATATGAACGATTTGAATCATTAAAATGATCCCAAAGTGCTTGCACTGCACCGGTTCAGTTGAGGGACCGCATAGAAGCCAAGTCCTAATGATTCTTAGTTGGCTGATAATGAACTTTAAACTGAAGTGGACTTGCTTTATGTGCTCACAACCCCCCATTTTCTTGCACATCACCAAGTCACCAAGATGTCCACTGACTAGATAATTTTATCGTTCTAGTTGAATGTTACGCGACCAAGTTAGAAGAGTTTACCTCTCTCTCTCTCTCTCTCTCTCTCTCTCTCTCTCTCATATTCTACAATATCCATACCACCTGTATAACATTTACAATTATAAGTGCGCATCGCACTTTGCCCAAAAAGCTTATCCCATCCCTATTTCATATCTTATCTATTCCACTCTAATTTTGTGAGGTCTTTTTATTTTGTATTTTCTTCAAGACTTCTAAAGATCACTGACCTAGAATTATTGTCTTTTCGTGAGTGACAGAACCTTATGTGAGCGTAGCGTAGTATTATAACTCTAATCATCATGTGATGCATGTTCGTACGATTTTGTATCAAGATGCAATACTATGAAATGAGAGAGAAATACAGGATGGCAACGCGCAGTATTAAAATATCACTTTCACAGTCATAGCTGCAAATCATGTCAACCGTTTAATGTTCATAAATAACACTCTTATATAAATACACATATCTTTCACTTTCATATATACTACCCGCAATCCCGTACATCTCTTGTCTCTCTCTCTCAGTCACTCTCACTCCGTCTTTCTACGCTAGCACATGAAGATCATGAAGGGAAAACTTCTAAAGGTGTGCCTTAACAAGTGGCAGATGATGGGGAGTAGACTCATACCTTGTGCAGACTGCAACTGCTGCCGCCAATGGGCTTTGTGGCCTTCCAAGCAAGAAGAGAAGTCTATTCCAAGAGATGTTCCGAAGGGTCACTTGGTAGTATATGTAGGTCAAGCTTACAAGAGGTATGTAATCAACATTACCTTGCTCAAGCACCCACTCTTCAAGGCATTGCTGGATCAAGCTCAGGAAGAATATGACTTCACCGCTGCCTCAAAGCTCTGCATCCCTTGTGATGAGAACATCTTCCTCAGTGTCGTCCGGTGCGCCACAACTCCGCAGGATCGGAGAATTTCTTTGTGCCTTTGAAGGTTCACTTCATGGAGCTATTCATAAATCTGTTTCATGAGGATTAACTCATAAATTAGGATGACTTAGATAACCTGTTGTATACACTTGTCACATTGTAGTATATAATTTTGTCACTCTATTATCGATGTACTTCTATTCAAGAAGAATGAAATGATATTCTACTCATTTCTTATCCATACTACCAGGCATAAGATCCATACTATCATTTTTCGCTGGCCCTCTAGGCCATTGATTTTCGTGATGTGGCCAGAAAAGGGGCATTGGACGGAGGATGCAACAGAAAGGGTTCTGCACCATACTACTTGCAAAACATGTGAAATGAGACTAAACTGAGCAAGTCTGTATGTCCTTCGTACTTCAACGGAGGAGTCACTTCCAACTAATTGATGTTGGTTCCTCCCCACTTTAGCTAGAACTATCCCAAGTCAAATCCTTGACAATCCCGAAAAAAAGATTATACATTCTGGAATCAGAAAAAACTAGTTCATTCGTATTTCAAAGTTCAATTAACAGTTGTTAACTCGGGGGAAAAAAAATCTCGTCAAATAAGACTAATTGCTAACTCTCTGTTAATTATTGGAATGAAAAAGTTCAAAGAAGATTTGTATCAAATAAAAATCGTGGGCATCGCGTTCCAAGTCAAAGTATTGTACCAACAAAAAGCTAGATCTAAAAATTGCTCTCTAACATAAACCGGACGGTTGGTGCCTTAACGGTGCCTTCATTGCATATTATGAAACCAGTTTTCTCTACTACCATTCTCACTGGACAAAGAGGTTTTCGCTCACAACTGATACTTCGTCACAGCTTCCGTCGAATATTGTTGGATTCTTCATTGTATAGTTGCATTACCATTCACCAGATTTAACTGCTGAGCTCTTTTAACATCCTATTCAATTGTATTACCATACGTCACAAGCTCTTAGTTCATAAAAATAAATAAATAAATAAAAATAAAAAATCTCACAAGTCAAACTAGTAAATTCATAGAAGCGCCATTGCTAAACTAAAGGAAAAGGTCAGAGGGGTAATCGTGTCCTGTTGACAGTTGAAACCACTTTCCCGGTAGGTTCAACACTTATGAATTCGGTCAGAGACATAAAGTACCATATTTAGAAATGTTTGCCCAAGAGAGTCTAGAATTTGGAGACAAAGGTTCCATACCATTGTTGAAAGCACCATCTTTTATACTACTGTCGAATTTTCATAACTAGCCATGAAAATTGCCTTTGTAATTTCCATGCCTACAAATCTACTTGAAAGATCATGTTTGACAAGAAAAGCATTTTTTTCTAAAAAAAACTAGAAAAGATTAACACATGCATGCAGTAAAATGCAAGCTAACAAAAAGGGGGGGAAAATGTCGTACCTTCTGCGTCTGAGAGAGCTAGCAAGTCCAATGCCTTCCCATATTTGGTGGATAAATTGATTCTAGTGTCTTGAACACATGCCACAACACAAGAAGTTAAGAACGGATACACTTGTCATTGCTCCACGTCACAAGGCTGTGAAATTAATGCAAAACATAAATATGTTAAATCTGACCAAATTCGCTGTTTTAAAGTGCTAACGAGATCCAGGTAAGGTCCAGGCATCACTTAGTACCAAGAGAATTGGTCTGGAATCAATTTTCAAAGTATGATTAAGTAAGGCATTAGAGGTTCAAAATAAACTTATTAGCATAACAAAGGTAGCATTATCGGAATTTGCTTGTCCTTAGACCCCTACATCAACCATGCGCCACTGCATCTATCATCAAACGTGACCTACTTAAATTCTAAAAGTTTAATCTAACTCGAGACTCACTGGACGCCTAATTATAACCTCGTATTATGCAAATTTGAAAATAAGAGCTTGTTATTATCAAACACAATTATGGTGTAATTTACCTTCTCTCTGCATTCATGTGTATTTTCACAGGATGTACCATATGAGAATTAGATATTAGAATACCAAATTACTAATAATGGAACTTATGCAAAATAGAACTGGAAACATATACATGCTGATTATACTTCACAAGTCACAACCAAGTGGTTAAGAAAGAAAACAGTGCATGGTACTAGTTCCCGATGAGAAGGATACAGTGGTTATAGCCGAAGTTACTAACCATTGGAAAATATCCTTTGCAATGTGTTCTTCCATTTCAGACATCATAATATGGAGGTGATGCATCTCTCATCAACGGATCCTCAAAGTCCCAGGACTTCTACAAGCACACATTCTATGCACAAACTCTTTTTGCGATAGCCCCTTTTGCTTGCGCATCCATCTACATTCTCATAATGCAGAGCTTCATGCTGAATAAATTAGGTACAAACAGCATTTGAGCTCCATAATAAGACTATCCAGCAGGCAGAACATACGTATCCCACAGGCATACAGAAAAACAAGCCCCTCAAAGCCTATTGTTTTGAAATCATAGTTGATAGTCACTAAATGAATGAAAGGAGATCAAAGAAGACTCACTTAGATCGGAATGCTTACCTCAGACGCTGTTGGCAAAAATTGTTCAGTTCTCCAAAACATCATGACTAAGACGTGCTGATGAAAAACAAGAAATGCCTCACATCTATTGTTGTGTATGTGATGTTAAGAATGGTAGGAAAATCATTGACACAAAATCATTTAACAGTTGAAAATATTTAAATTTAACTCAGCACAAGGTATGAAATGCAGGGTCAAACTTCCTAAACAAATAACTGTGTTTTAGGTGCATTTTTTCCTCATCTAGCCAATAAAAGCACGAGCATTAAGTCAGCAGAATACAAATGTTAAATACTTCAAGTTCAGAATATAAAACAAGGGACCTTAAGAAGAAAAAGAAAACCATAATAAAAAGTCAACCTACTCCGGATATATGCAGCCAGATGTTTGGATGATAACTTGCTGCATAACAACCATCTACTCCACAACCTTCAATAGGTTTCGCTTGGACAGAGACAAATATCTTGTCACAAATTTATCTCCTTCAAAAATTAAATTCTGTGAAACTAAACATCATTCTTTTTGGGGGGTATACTTGCAGAATGCAGTTTTTTTTCTTTCATTGTAATAGAGTATGGAGGTCGACGTATAAGGCTTCCAGAAGGCACTGCCTGCCCGAAAATTGTAAACATATAGCCCAATGGACTAAGACACATCACCAAATTTGAAGAAGAAAAGGCCCAAAATACCAGTACACAGCTTCTCAGATGTGTCATTACCATTCTTTACCAGCAAAACTATATCTGCTATCACATATTTTCAAAGAATTTTTTGTCTTCATAGTCATTGCCAAAACTGAGTTCTCTCAGACCAGAAATGATGAAGTAAAGCTAATAATGCAAGTCGTATAACCTTCCTGCAGAAAGACTTTTAAAGTTGATATTCACCCATAGCATGATTGCACTCCAGCACCTTGGCTATTTATGGTGGTCCCAATTAAACACAACCCAGGAGAAGTCTTCAGTAAAGTTGCAAATGAGAAATAGATAATAATGGGATTTAATATGATTCCTGCAGAGAACACAAGACGCTCTGTAAATCACTCTTTTGGCTTTCAGACAGTAAAGTTGGAATAACCATGATTGCCCATAAATGACAAGCCACTGAACTAAGGTTATCTCTAATGTTACTTTAAGTACCTCGCAGAAACCTATCCTCAGGTGACGACTCGAAACCCACCTCAGGTCTTTAACTTATAGATGCACTCACTTATATTAGGACGAGGAGAATTGGGATAAGAAGAATTATAAATTAGCTACTTAAAACAGTTTTGATTTTTGCATTGATGGACTTGTCTCACGGAGTAAATTAAAATGATATCAAGATGTAGGTGTTATAACTATTAATGACCACAACAAGGGTGAACGTACTTGCCTTTTCTTCAGGTAAAATATTACCGGGAACAGCATCCTTGGCAACAACCGCTGGATTATGGAATTCATAGGAGTAGTGTACGATCCAAAGCTTGAAGTTGTGGAAAGTTTTTCCATACAATGTAAAGCATCTATGCATAGTGATAGGAGAAATAGAAGAAGCTTAGCAGCCCCATACATATGAATGTAATTCTTTTATTAACTGGAATTGTATTTTAGAGAATTTATTTGAAGCTTTTGGGAGAATTCCTCAGGAGTTCTGGGTGGGACTCCCAGTCTTTCCTCCTCTTTTCTTCTTTTTATTCCCTCTCACAACCATTATTCTCGAGTCACTATTCACAATCCCCAGTAATAGCCTTTTTTGCCCACAAACTTACTCATACACACTCAAATTAATCTTAACCCTCTTCCCAACCAATTGGCCTTCGATTTGCCTCTAAGACCCTAATCTAACCATTATTTTGGCCCTCAATAGCCCTCTGTTATGAAAATCCGGTAACCTACAACTATTGAGAAGCAAGCCAAAAGTCATCTATCTTATTTACAAGTGGTAGTGGTGATGGTGGTGGGAGATATGTCTAGACATTGCATGGGTTCTTATATAGGGTAGGTGTGCCTAGTGTCACAGGCTTAGATTTGAACGTCTCGACCCGTGCAGCCTTAGACACCTTTATGCCGAAAAGGATGCTAAGTAAGCCTAGAACACCAAAAGAAAGGTTAAGAAAACAAGAGAGCAACAAGAGAACTTAAAAAGAGAAAGAGCTTGGAGAATGCTTGTTTGTATTCCAAATTTTGGATGTTTTTCAAATGAGGGGATCTCCCCTATTTATACAAGTCTAAGAATCTAGAATCATCTAAGCTATTCTATGTACAAGCTTCTCAAGGAAGCATCTCCCATGTCCTAGAATCTTTTACACATCTCCACACATGTGTAGAGAATTCTAGAACCATCTCCAAAGTTCCCATGTGCTAGAATGCCCTTGAATGGTCTAGAATGTTCTAGACAATGTGGACCATTTGGCACTCCCATGGCCTCAAGTGTTGGGCCAAATTAGTGAGCTTCAAGTGAGCTTGTAACACTAGGCAGACTCAACCCTAAGACAAGTGGTAGCCAACAATATAGAGGGATCACAGGTGTCAAATCAACCGTCAGAGGAGGTCACTAATATGTGAGAACTCGTATCATAGAAACTTGAGAACTGTATCAATGAGTCAGAGGTATGATATGTCAATGTTGTCCAAGGAGGCAGGCAGGGGGCAGACTCTCAAGGGTTAGGTATAATTCGACCTCAAAGGCATTGTCCTTCGGTCAACGTTTCCCTCTCTCTAAGACTGGTATGAGGTCCTGCCCTCTAAGGAGTGTATGCAAGTATCCTTAACGAACTCTTGGACTTGTGCTTCCAATCCACAGATATGCAAGTAACCATGCAGGGGCGTAGGTGTGCCATGTGGTGGGACACCACTAGAGGAGAGCCAGCAGGGCAGCCACATGGTGGGGAAGATCCCCATGTAGCTACAGGAAACTTAGACCATGCGCAAGCAAGAAAGAATTGGACTGTCAAAATTACATATAAAGTTCAAAGAGCATGTTGTTGATCAGTTTTTGTGAAGGAATATTCCATCAATCTAATATGAAACAAAGAAAGATCATTTGTCTTCTATATAAACTTTGACATCAACAGCAATAGCAACAATTGAATATCTACAGTACAAGCCACACAAAGCATTATAAATGATCAAAAAGCATTTTGCTTGTTGATTTTATAAAAAATGTGCAAGCAATCTGACATCAAAGGAATTTGGTATGTGCTATGTGTCATCAACATCATAAGCAATCACCGATCGAAACATTTACTCCAGGACATAAGCTTCAGGGGAACTGAGATTGCAACACAATATCCACGAGGCATTGCTGTGAAGTATACACAAGTCGTATTTGGGTTCATGATGAAGTGCACAAAGCACATTGCTGGAAAAAATCATGAAACAATCGCAGTGTTGTCACATATTGATTGCAACGAACACACTAAGCACCAAGGGGTTACCGCCATTTCCATGCGATAATTGAAGTGTCGACAAAAATATCTCAACCAATTTCCATTGAGTATCATCTATGGCCGTGGAAAATAGCCTCCAACTCTCTCTGACCAAATGTCCTTCCAAGAGAAGTAGCATCCTTAGATCTCACAGCAAAGTAAAATATCAGCCAAGCCACCAAGAAATAAACCTCCATCATTGATTGAAATGCCGCTGCAAACAGTTCCCCAAAATACCGAGCCAATGTCCATCTTGTAAACGATCCACAAAACATGAACTCCAAACATTTAATAACGACAGCCTGCTTAAACATAATTGATAATAGGTAACACCCTTCCTTCACAATCTCTCTCCCGCTTCTCCTTCCTTCCACAATAGCAACCCAATAATCCACGGCAAAAACAAATTCCACTGTCACATCCATCACTAACCATGCAAACATAAACCCTGCATTCTCCTCCTCAAATCCCCGAATCCACGGAGACATAATTGAGAAAGGCATCAACTTCAACCTCAGGAAAACCTTAAAAAAGGAGTACTGATCGTGCATTTCACCAAAGAACCAGAGTCCGAGAAACTGCGTAAGTGCATCCCTAACCGCCCACCTCATTAGAATAAACCCAGAAACCCTTTTGCTACCCAAAATCGATCCGTCCCATATAGCCCCAATCCACGACCGGTACCTCCCTAACAAATGATTCACAACCACAACAAACACAATCCCCAAAACCCAAGAATATGTAACTAAAAACCCTATAATCACATACCCATAAGCAGTGGACAACAAACCCACAAGAAAAATCAAAGCCGAGGCATTGCGCCGAGGTATCCCCAAACCCTTGATCAAGAACTGCAAATCCACAACCCTTTCACCGTCTCTAATTGAACTTTCCACTTCATTGACCTCATCACTAGTAATATTTTCTTCGGTTAGTTTTACCGAGAATCCGTTGAGAACAATTTCAGAAACCCTAATTCCATTATCAGAGACGAAATTCGAAAACCCTAACCTGTGGGGGAAGTTACTGAGCATTACGAGGGTGCCATTGGGCGGCGGGGAGTCGTCGTCGTCGTATCCGGATAAGAGGTCGCCATCGAGGGTGGCGATGCGCGTTAGGTGGAGGAAGGGGCGGCGGCGGGGGGCGGCCCCGGTGGCGGAAGAGGGGGAGTTTTTTTGGGGAAGGTCGAGGCCGGAGAGGGCGGATCGGAGGGAGGGGTTGCGGTCGACGAAGGCGGTGAGGAGATGGGAGCCGTTCTCGACGTTGGAGCGGAAGGTGAGGATGAGGAAGGCCAGGACGGTGAAGGTGATCAGGTGAGACCAGAAGATGGAGCTTGCTTGCTTCAGGACTTGTGTGGGAGTTTGGAAGTCGAGGCTCGGCGACGGATGTGGTGGTGGCGGCGGAGGCGGCGGGTGGTGGTGGTGGTGGTGGTGGTGGCGGTTGTTCATGGCCGTTTTGGGGGGGATCTCGCGGTGGAGGGAGTATCGATGAGCCGATGATCTAGTGGTGTCTCTCTCTCTCAGATTTTATTTGGAGAAATTGTATTAGATTTATAACAAATTAGGCCCTAGAGTTTCCGTATTATTAATTTCGAACCTTGCTTTCAACATCATAACAGTTTTAACCTTCCCTTCCTATGTCCTTTAATATAACTAGACTTTGAGACAGACGAAATCCGGGTACAAAGAGCTTCAAACTCTAAAAAACAATAACTAATGGATTGGTCTTAGAGAGGAGACAGAGAAATGGATGTGCATAACCGTTGAGATCATCAAAAAAATAAATTTAAGTGGCGTGCCCTTGATATATATATGGAAAGATGATATCAAGTACTACTTTCTATGGATTCGGATCCTTCGTAGTGCAGGGGTTTGTGGAGTGCTCCTGGAGTGTACAAAACAATGTCATTTTGTACACTCCGCAACCCCGCACTTCAGAGGATTTGAACTCTGCTTTCTATGAAGTGTAAGGGTTATTTTGTATAAATCACATTATAAAAAAACTGAGTACTTATTTTTTTTAGGGTTAAAAGGTACAATTAAGATAAATTAACCATGTGGTAAAATTTACGTATTTTAACTAAAAAAGAAGCGGTAAAAAATAAATAAAAATTAAGATTGTCCGCACATTGATTTTTTTTTTTTAGATGTAATCAATCATCTCCATCTTGACGCAACTGTATCAGGGACTTGCAATCATGTATAAGATTATTGAATCATTCTCCTTCCTATTGATAAATTGCTTGTCCAGTGTACGGTTCACTTTTTATTTTGCCCTTTGTTTCTTATTTTTTTTACTTTGCTGAGTTGGGCAAGTCACAAAGCCCACACTTTTTTTTGCATTTTTCTCTCTCGCGAGTCTCGCTCCATTCCTCTCTCACTCTCTTCGTTGTTGTGTGTTAGGGAGTATGCAAGCTAGCAGTTCTAAAAAAAACAAAAAACAAAAAACAAAGCCCTAATTCTCGATTTGTTTATCGATTTTATGGTAAGTTTGCCAATCCGCTCTCTAATTTTGGAATTCGTGGACCAACAAATAAATTGTGTGACTTAGGTCCAAACTCATACCCAAGCTCGAAAAGCCTGTTTGAGCCCAAAGCTTGAATGCCTAGCGCTGCTTGGGCCTAGGCATTTGACAAATGGGTTGGCCCTGCTCGAGCCCGATTCTTGGTAGAGCCAAATAACTTGGACTAGACTCGTGCTGAGTTCGAAAAAAAATGAATCAACCATGTGACATGAATTTACATCCCTAAACATACAACAATTCTTTGTTGTATTTTAGTCAGCTAACATAAAAAGACTGGTATAAGCAATTAAACAAAGTCAATTGCCAAATTTGCCCCCTCCTTTTGTATTCATCTCTTACTTTGGTTCTCTCTCTCAAGAAACTGAACAAAGAACTGTTGTTGATATCACAAGAAATCCCGGTCTGTAATCACAAACCACCATCATCCCCCGCCACTCTTAGCCCACTACTACTCTTAAACCACCATCACTCCCCGCAACATTCAATGACCTACAACCACCATTTTTATTAACCACCCGCTATTCTAATAAGAGACCACCCCATCTCCCCCGCCTTCTCTTTCTTCTTCCTTCCTCTTCCCGTACCCCTATATCCTTCCTCTTAGCCCACTACTACTCTTAAAAAACCATCACTCCTTGCAACCTCAACGACCTAAACCCATCATTTTTGTCAACCACTCGCTATTCTAATAAGAGACCACCCCATCTTCTGCCTTCTCTGTCAAATGTTGACCTACTACCATTGTTAACAAAACTTTAATTTTAGCATACGAGGACTATGTTAACAATAACTGTTGACTCCCAATCTCCCGTTAAGAGACAAACTCTGGTAGGGGAGCAGTGTAATTTTTGAAACATTTGAAAAGGATCTCTATTTAATCCAAACCTTAGGGGAGCAGGTCAAATATTGTATTGGAATTTTTGTGTTAATTTCACTAACCTCCCCTAAGGTTTCTAACAAAAACAGCCACCTCCCTCATAGTTTAAAAAATAGCACTCAACTTTATTACTTTTGAAATTAATATCAAGATTCTTCTTTTGAAGCTATTTTTTGTAAAAATGACAAAAATACCCTTTGATTTAGGGCTTTCAAGTTTTTTTTCTTAATGCACCAATTAAAATAAATAAATAAATATTTTCTTTTTTTAAAAAAAAAATTGATAACAAGGGTATTATTCCTCTAAAGAACATATCTTGAATCAAGTAATAAAAATGCCTTAAAAAAGTTTATACAAAGAAGCAAATCCCTTATAAATGCTAGTTGTTAGCGACAATAAGCATAGCAAAACATATTGGGTGCTTCATACGACGAGGGGCAAATCTCTCTCCTCTTTATGCAGTCCTTGAAATGATTCTGTGGCTTCTCTTTACTTTTCAGAAAAACCAGTGGGACAGTGAACGAAGGCATGGTTTATTTCTCCATCAAATGCCCGATCTTCTAAAAAAAAATTACTAGGAAAAAATATTTAAAGCACATCTTTGAAAAGATCATCACAAGGATGTTGTGAAGACGGAAAATTGAATGTGCGGAAGAAATCTTCAGAGATGATCAATAATTGCCTTCGTAAAATCAGAAGTTGATGATGTGCCACCAAGGTCAGCAGTTCGATACTTCCCTTCAGCAATTGTGTTGAGGATAGCGTTCTGGATCTTCTCGGCTTTGTCATGGAGCTCCAGATGACGAAGCATCGTGACAGCACTCAACATCAAAGCTGTTGGGTTTGCCAGATTCTGTGTAGATTCAACCACAAAAAAGTTACTGGTTAAAAGAAGTTGATTTGAATAGTCCAAGTGAGGCTTTAGTGAAAGAAAAACAGCATAGCAAGAAAAAGGAGCAAGAACTGGAACTAAAATAATCTCTAATAATCCTCCAAGGAAAACCGTTGGGATCAGTAAATCAAGAAAACGAGAATCATGGTCAACAATCCGCTTATTACATGAGCCAAAAGTGGAGGCCAACTAAAAGACCTGTAGGGGTTGGCTTGGTGGTCTACTCCCATCCAAAGTTTTAGGTTCGAAACCTCCTAGGCGATATTAATTCCTGAGTTTGGTCAGTCTATACGGGGCTTTACCCGTCTTTAATTGAGGCCCCCGCCAGTGGACGGTGGGATTAGTCCTCCAAGATTAGTCGATCCTTGAGCCAGATATGAAGTTATCTGGAAAAAAACCCTATAGTGACAAGACACCTCTTCATAAATTATCTAATTACCTGTCATTTTGAAATAGGAAACTACCACGTCCAGCAATTAATCTCTCATCATCGATCCACAGCTGTATTACATCAAGAACATATTTGAGTTTCTAATACCTTTAAAAAGGGGCATCCAAGCAAGCAGGGGGGTCTCTATAGTCGACACTGAACAAAAAAGGCAGTCCCCACTGCACTACGCTCCCACGTACGCAAGGGTCTGGGGGAGAGGTAGTAAGCAGGTAACCTTATAATCTAAGCCACTCAAACAAGTGGGGATAGTCAGCCTTAACCCAATAAAATAACCCCAGTTTATTGAGGAAAGACAGATTCCAGCGACACGAACCAATACCAAGCACAAGGGCAGATAACAATTGTCACCGCGTGAGTTGACAACCACTACTGAAAACCAACGAAGTCATACCTTACAAACTTTGGTCAAAAGCCAAAAGAGAAGCAGTAAACTATATTATCTCCCACAAATGATCCTAGATACGACACTTATTAATGATTCTAGTATTCCCCTCCAATCACATCTACCTTCACAGCAACTGGATAGTTCTCTCTTACAACAATAATGGTACCATGGAAGGTTTTCTGAAGTAAGCCGAACCATTTCTATTAGGTGGCCCAACAGGATCAACTGAAATAATAAATGACACTTGGACTTGAGAAAAGGAATATGATTCTGTCACTTTTATCTTAACCTAAGTCAGGCCCACAAATGGAACAGCCGAACAACTGTACTTCACATTTACATCTAACAAAAATCCGTATGGATGACAGTTTGATAAATATGACCCCAAGCTGTATTATTGATGCAAATTTCATAATCATCTACGATAAGGACGATAAAAATCATATAGCTGTGATCACCAACCTTTCCAGCAATATCAGGTGCTGAACCATGTACAGCCTCAGCAAGAGCAATGCCTCCCTCACCAATATTGCAGCTGTTGCAGGAGGTCAAATGTATGGACACTTCATATAATTATAAAAACTAAACCATCATAAATTACCGATAATGAAAGAAAGATACCTCGGCGTTAATCCCAAGCCTCCAATCAATCCAGCACAAAGGTCACTGATAATGTCACCATAAAGATTGGGCATCACTAGAACATCAAAAAGTGCCGGATTCTTCACAAGCTGTACAAAGAAAGGCAACTATTAGTGTTAATGCTAAAGTTCTCTTTCAGTATGAAGATTTCAATCCACTTATGTGGCATGGCATGCCTTTGTTTTAAAAACAGAAATGTGGAAAGCCTTCTCAACGATATCACATTACTTTAGGGCAATATTGCAAGAAAGGAGACACAATAGCTTGATGGAACAGATACTGACACCACCACCCACAAGGGTACATTATAGATTATAGCTTAATCAACAAATGCACAAGCATACTCCATCCCCGTAAGCAAATTACATTCACAACACAAGAGAATTGTTTATACCATCATACAGCAGTTGTCAATGACGACTTCCTCATATTTTATCTCAGGGTAGTTCTCTGCAACCTCGCGACAACACTGTAAAAATGAATCAAACTCACAGTTGTGCCATAGGGGTAAACAATGATAATTTTCTGCAGTTTAAGCATTTCCATCAGCCAGACCTTTAGGAAAAGACCATCAGTTTTCTGCATGATGTTAGCTTTGTGAATTGCTGATACTCTCTCTCTCCCATGGGTCTTGGCATAGTGAAAGGCATATTCAGCAACCCTAAGACTTGCTTGACGAGTGATAATTTTCAGACTTTCAACCACACCTCTCACCACCTAACACCAGATAAAGATACTCCGTAAAATAAACATGCAATAAATGTTTTCCACTGTACATTTTCACATTGTTGAGTAAAGTTACCTGATGTTCAAGGCCACTATACTCCCCCTCTGTGTTTTCACGGATAGTGATGAGATTTACATTGTCATAACGAGTCTTGTAGCCCGGGAGGCTGTAGCAAGGTCTAACGTTAGCATACAAATTAAGTTCTTTCCTTAAAGTAAGGTTCAGTGACCGATGACCCTTTCCAATTGGTGTGGCCATTGGACCTTTCAGGCCAACCTTATTCCGCCGTACTGATTCTAAACTTTCCCATGTCAGAAAACTCTGGGTTCTGGGATCAATTTCCTTCCCGACATAGTGTTCCTCCCATTCAATTGGCAGTTCAGCTGCTTTGAATACCTGCATTAGGGAAGAGAATAACGGTTCCTTCTGTTAAAAAGATGTACTTAAAAATAGAATACAACAAACAAGCTCCTATAATTAGTTAAAAATAATGAACAGCTACTTAGGTCTTCAAGAAACCAAAAGTCCCATGTGTTTATTTGCCAGAATAGTCAATAGACTCTACACTGAATATTAGTTTGAAAGTTCCAGATAGACATGATTATCTCACAAGTGCTAGTAACACGGGAGTAGCCGTTCATAGGCGGGCGGGGGCAATTGGCACCGGCCGCACCACTGATTTTTTTTAAAAAAAAAATTAAACTTTTATCTGGAATTTTTATTTCCCCCTAAAATCAGTGGGGGCAATTGCAATTGTCAAAGAAAACAAAGAAACTTAAATTGACAATGCACTCAATTTAAGAGAGCTTTTGATATTTGCACATGAAAAAGAATATAACATCAATCAAAATATTGTTTCTTCTCTTTTTTCCCTGTTTTTTCATACGCAGACAGTGTTTATTATATGCTGCAAACAGAACACACACACCTAGGTAATAAAATGACTGCAAACACAATATTCAAGACTTCAAATCTCAATAGCAAATTTCTGTACAAAAATAAAAATAAAAATCTGCAAAGCAAATCCATATTCTAGAAAAAACTTACTAACATTCAACCGTCGCCAACAGAACAAAATTGAACAAGTCTATAATCCATTACTTTACTACAGAAAGGTATCTTGAAAACAGGTATATATCCATACAGAGGCAGGTGCCCCTCCTCAAGCATTCATAAATTATAGTTTTATCTCATGGTTAATAAATATTTTCCAGTTTTCCATTCTAAAATTTCAAATGTAACCTGAATCTTTTATACCTCCCATTCTTTTTGTTTTAGTTTTTCAATAAAACCTTGCAATTTGCACCTTCCAAGTTTTATTTTGCAAAAAATCCCACTTATATGTTATCTCTTTATTTATATAGCTCTCTCATTTCTCTCTGTCTCTTCCTTTTTCCTCTCTATTCTATTTAAAAACTGCTTTTCAGCTCCATCAACATCATTCATCTGGGTTCTATGCATTATGTCTAACATAATTATACTTAACTTATGCTTAAATTTAATGTATTTAGGCTATCATTAGACTCTATCACACGCATTAAGGGTTGTTTTGATCTTGTTTCAAGCTATTTTGCCCATACTAGATCGATTTTCTGGCTCCACCACTCCATACAAAGTCACTAGAGTATTTTAATGTGATTTATGATTTATTCTGGGTGTATAAACTAACTCAACAAAATTAAGAGACATTTGAAACTTAGATGCATCTATTTTTATTATAAAGGCAACGAACACATTTCGTGTAGAAGTTTATTTGAAGCTCCCTCATGCATTTTGGATTTCTGATTTCCGAAAAAACGGACTTATTTGATAACTTTAACAAGTGTTTTCCTTTGGTAACTGAAAGGGTAAAGTTGTAAACCTGAAATCCCTAATTCAGTTATGTGTAAAACTTCTAGCAGTTTCTAATTTTTAACAATGTTGAGAACCTCCACAATCACCATTGAACACTATAGAAGACGGTTTTGACATAGACAACCGAAAACACAAGGAGAGCTTGCACTCTCAGGAATGTCTTCTTCATCTGAATCTTTAATTCCTGCTTGTATTTCTTTTCAAGCAGAGTAGTTTTGATTTTGATTTTTGATGCTTTATATGTTTTTACATTTTTACTTTATCCATTATAGGTACTCTTCTGAGTGCAACTATTGTGAATTGACCCAGTTTGGTCTAGCATTTTTAAAGTTTTTAAACCGTTCCAGTTTTCAAATTTTTTGGGCCGTTTAACAAAAATTATATGCCGGTTTCTCTCGACGATGAATCTAAAATATAAAAATCTTATTCAAAACTGAAAAACGATTCTATAGAAATAAAAAAAATTAACTAATTTGTCAATTAAAAATAAGTTTTTTTTTTTCGTTGGTCAACTAAGAAAAATTGACTGCCTCTTCAATAGGACGGAAAAGTACAAAATTAGGGCTAGGATAAAAAAGTACAAATTTTGATGAAGCCATTAAAATTTTTTAAAAAAAATATGCTAATTTGGGCCAATCTTTTTGTTTGTGTATCTGAATTTTCAATATTGGATAAAATTCTTCTTCAAATTAACTCAAAAATATCTTATCTGGGGCCCTGTAATCATTTAGGTGTCAAACGCAAAGAGAATTGCAACCTAATACGCATAGATTCTGCATATCTGCATGCGTATGAATCATGACTACGCATTTACATATATGCGTGCTTGTGTGTGTGTGTGTGTGTGAGAGAGAGAGAGAGAGAGAGAGAGAGACCTGTTTGACGGAATCGGCGATCTCGGGACCGATGCCGTCGCCGGGGAAGAGAGTGGCCCGGATCAGATTGGAGTCGGACGCGGTGGAGAAGAAGCTGCGATCGAACGATGACGAAACCCTAGCTCGACCGCAAGGGTTTGTCCCATGGCTCCGAAGGACCCGTCTCACGATTTGGGAAGCCATGAACGATTTTGCTGACCCAGTAACACAATCACAGAAGAGAAAGAGAGAATATATTCCCCTAGATATATAGCAATATGTTTGTCAGTCTACTGGGTTGACTTTCTTCGATTATATCCAATAGGAGAGTGCCACGACACCGGCTGAACGGGAATTTGTGCTCGCGATTATGTACATGTTTAGCTATTTTGCTCAGAAAACGTTACTGGTATCGTTGGTAATAATTTTCAAGAACCAATCATTTGACTTTATATACTGGCTCCGTTTGATAAAGAGATTGACACCTCTTTAATGTTGGAAGAAGAGGTGTTATAAATGTCATTTAATTTTTAATTAAGTATTGATATTATTGATATTTTAATTATGAATTTAGAATATATAATTTGACAATCCAGATATTTAAAAGGTTTGTCGAGGTATTTGAAAAGTTTATCTAGTGATATTAATACGAAGAATTTGTCGTAACACGTTTAGAATTAATTAGCAATATTGAATACTTAATCTTTGTAATACATGTAAGCAAAACCTTCCAAAATTTTTTTAGATTTTGAGTAGAATAATAATATACAAATAAAATATATATACCAAACTTG
>BRYE01000008.1:2900000-2902500 GCA_030159115.1 Actinidia arguta var. hypoleuca
TAATAAAACCAAATTAATTTGGTTAAAAAAAGCCGTTACTCACAGTTCCGTTAATGGTTTGTCCCCAAACCGGATCAAATCGAACTGCCATCACAATTTCTGAGAGAGAGAGAGAGAGAGAGTTTACCTAATGAGTTCCTTCTGAAGAGCGCCGCCTTGTTTGGTCCTCCGATGCGAAGTCGCCCCAAACCCAGTCGTCACACCATAACTGTCCGTACCTTTGTTCATACTCTCCATAACCCAATCGCTGCTCGCCTTCACTCCCGCCCTCGCTGACTCCGCCAGCTCCACCCTCACCTCGCCGTCCGCTGCCGCCGCGATTGCCGCCACCTGCCCTATCGTCAGCGTCTCGCCGCCCAGAGGCACCACCGCCCTCCGGTACTCCGCCACCATCCGCTTCACCTCCTCCAGGTGGCTCCCCTTCAGCGATTCCGCCGCGAGCCCCCAATTGAGCGGGTCACTGATGCAGAAACCCGGACCCGACCCGTTCAACCCGTGCCCGGTTTCCGCGATGGAGCCCATTCTGTTGAAGGAATGAAACTGAAACGCTTGGCTGGGGAAAGTTCAAAATGTCAGTTTGGCCCTTAACTTGGACCAAATTGAGGGAATTTGGAAAGTTACGGGTCAAAAGTGGAAAACCAAAGGGATATTAAGCCACACAAAAGGCAACTTGAATTGATGCACCAAACAAATCTAGGGAGAGAAATAGGGGAAATGAGGAGTTGGGCTTTCAAAATGACAATTCTACCCTTCGAAAAAATCGAGATAAAGAGAGAGGAAATGCAAGGTTGGCTTGGGAGTTCCTGAGCTTAAGGTGTGTGAGGCATGTGATTTATATAGATGAGTGCTGGTGGGAATGTATATACATACAAATATAGATATAGTTGTTTTGGTAGGTAGGCATAAGGGGGGTTAGGAATTGGAGGGCGTGGTGGGAGGTGCCAAAATGGGTTGGTGGGGAAGCAATCTGGACCGTTGATGTTGTGGGATTGGACGGCTGAGATGGATAAGGTTTGGTTTGAAAGGGTGGGCCCACCGAGTCCAACGTGTGTTCTTACTCGTCAAACCATGAGAGATGAGAAGGAAACGAGGGGTGGTTGGGGGGGTTTGCAACTGCCCGAAAGTTTTTCAATTTATATTTAATATAAAAAAAGGGTAACACTTTCTTTTTTTTTTTTTGGTGTTTTAATGGGAAACTAAACAATATAATTAAAATTACAAGAAAAGTCTAGCGTTTGACCTTGGTAACCAATTAAATCTTGTATTTTTAGTTTCAACATATTAAACCATATATTTTTTAACTCGTCACAATTTGAATTATCTGTCAGTTTCCATTTATGTTGTTTGACCACACTAAATAATTTTTATCAAAACAATTGGGAAAATGACGATGCATGAATTAGGGCCCCAAATTAAATTAAAATTCAGTCTTTTTTTTTCTTAATTTCTGCAACTTTTTCTCCAATTTTTACTTGGACATATGTCCTAATGGTAGGGATTAGACCTTTCTGAAGGCTCCAGTTCCTTCAATGTTATTTTTCTAATTGTTTTGATAAGAATCACTTAGGACAGTTAAGTTAAATAAACGAAAGTTGACGAATGATTCAAATTGTGACGGGTTAAAAAATTTAGGGTTTAATTTATTAAAGTTGAAATCATAAGATTTAATTTATGATGAAGTTCAAACCATGGGACCTTTTTGTAATTTTCCTTTTTTTCGTTTTGAGGAATGCCTATTTTTAATTCTTCTTTTTTCTTAACCTGATCAAATAAAACTAAAGAATTTTGTTACTTTTATTTCCTTTCAATTCTATTTTATTATAAAAATGCCAAAATTTCAAATTCATATTTACATTTGATGTGGGGTAAAATCTCCACCTGTTGATGATTTAAGCTAGACACTTCGCCTAAAGGATTACATCGACAATATCTTTTCAGGTCGCCAATCTTATTATCGCCAATTGCTCACCTCGCCACCCTCTGTAAGCATGCAATTTGATTGCCACATCGCCAACGGGAGAGGTTGATTACTTCGCCCGATTAAAAACCATCTCCATAAGAACTCTTTTTCCCTAGGGGATTTGCCTCCATGAGACCCCTTCTCCATGTCGCGTATGATTGCGATTCGTTCTCCAAATGG
This sequence comes from Actinidia arguta var. hypoleuca, assembly GCA_030159115.1. NCBI lineage: Eukaryota > Viridiplantae > Streptophyta > Magnoliopsida > Ericales > Actinidiaceae > Actinidia > Actinidia arguta. The sequence goes on from BRYE01000008.1 coordinate 2,902,141, forward strand.
CGACTTCCTATTTTATCTCCGGGGATTTCGAGATATACTTCCATACTTATCATTCCTTTCTCACGGCTCTCATTCTCCACCTGTATAAAGGCCGTTCCCCCCATTATGAAGAGGTATGACTGAAATCCTTGCATACTCACACTAATAGCTTTTCTTTCTTGCCTAACTTATCTTTGTCTTGGTTTGATTTGCACATCAGATGGGTTTTGAGCGGCCTCGCCCCTGCCGATTATGTTTATTCATCTACGCAGGTGTTTAGCACACAATATTGAATGATAAACGATACAATTTTCCTCATTTTGTACACTTACACAGGTTAAAGCATCTGATTTAATCTATTTTGTTCGCAAGTACTTTTTA
>BRYE01000008.1:2922500-2927500 GCA_030159115.1 Actinidia arguta var. hypoleuca
TTCTTCTCAAAAACGAGTTCTTTTGTGAAATAATATTAGAAAATAAATTTCAAACATCATCAACCAAACAAGTTGCTGAAAAAAATTTGGCAAAACTTGATTCTTTAACCAACAACCAAACACATCACCAAACCAAATGAGTAGGTAAGCATGGAATCTTGATAAATATCTCCCTTTTCTACATTTTTTATTTCTCCATCCTTTTTTTTTTTTGGACTAGAAATGGCTTTCATCTTTCAAAATAGGAACATAAGATTGATGACTTTAGGGATCTTTTCCTATAAAACAGGTTGTAACTTTTGTTACATTGACTAATTACATACAAACAAAATATTTTTTAATTTTGTACATGTTCATATATCAAATGAAGTGGCTAATTCTAATTTTATGATTTCAAAACTAATTAAAAAAACAACAACCCACAATTGGAGTTATAATTTTGTATAGAGTGATGCTACATGTATAAAATAAATTACATAGATTTTTTATACAAAATAATTTGGCCGATAATTCTAAATGCAGCAATAACAATAGCATGGCTTGTAATATCAAAACTACCACTGCAACACCACCATTGCCCCAATAATTTATTATTTTCATATATTGTTCGTTGTTTATCAAAAAGTATTTTTGCGAATTTGAAGATATTATTTTAATATTTTCTCGTAATTGCGTTCATTTTTATGAGAAATTCCCATAAAAAAAGTTTCAAAAATGATCAATAAAATAAATTTTCTAAAAATTATTTTGCAGGACTGATTTTAAAAACTAAACCGAACAGAGTTTTTAAGAATTTTGATGTAGAGTTTTCAATTAAAAAACAATATTTTTGAGTTAACAGGGTATCTTAATGAAGGTTCTAATTTAAAATGATAATACCCAAATTTGATTTAACACATCTTTCTATATGTTTTGCTTAGTTTTCTCGTTGTATATTATTTTTTATTTTTTTACATTAACCCTAATTTTTCTTTATTCTAATTGGAGTACTTCAATGGCAGATGGCAGATGGCAGATGGCAGATGGCAGATGGCAGACATTTAAATAGACTATGCAAAAACAAAAGGGGACTTAAGGGGGATGTTGCAATGGTGGAACTAAGAAAATTACAACCCACTTTCCTTCTTTACACTATGGTCCATGGAAGTTGGCTTGCAGTCTTCAAATCTCATGCAATTTTGAAAATGACTTACCAATGATGTATTTGAACTTTGAATCTTAAAAAATTTATAGAGGAAAAAGAAAATAAGTAAGAAGGTATTTTCCCTTTTCCTGCTTTGAGTTCAGTTTCTTCTACCCTTGACTCAAATTCTCTGTAAAGAGACTGACACCTCTTTAATGTCGAAAGAAGAAGTGTTATAAGTGTTGTTTAATTTTTGATCAAAATTTTAATTAAGTATTAGTATTAGTGGTATTATAATTATGGATTTAGAATATATATTTTGACAGTCTAGATATTTGAAAGGTTTGTCTAGTTATATTAATATGAAGGATTTGTCGGAACACGTTAGAATTAATTAGCAATATTGAATAGTTAATCTTTGTAATACCTATAAATATATGATTGAAATGAAATGAAAAACAGTTTTGTGATTCTAGAAAATATTTATTGGCATGTTTCTTTCGCATGGAGTGAGCAAGTCCTCCTATAACAAGCATGTGGCTTGGTCACGTCAAGTGGCAAACGCGATTAGTAGCATTGAGCAGAATTCGCTACCCTTGATTGTGTGACATCCCGAGATTATGCTATCTTTGCAAGTTCTGACTTGCATTACCACACATATAACGAAGAACAATAATCAACTATAGAAAGAATTCGTAAAATAGAGTAAATAATGATTCATGCTATAACCTTTCATTTAGAGTATCTAAAAAAGTGGGCAAATAAAGTAACCCAATTGGTTATCCCTTAACCCCTTAATAGCATTTGTTTTGATTCTCTCTTCATGATCTCATGACTTAGCACAATCCCCTGGTTCAAAATTTCACTTGCAACTTTTTACTCTCTTATACTATATTAATTGCAAAAATGAAAAATAAAAGGTTTAACCACAGGGTGGTCACTAGAGCTAGACCCTCTAAGGGTATTTTTTAGTAGGTGTTACGTAGTCGACTACTCAAGTTATATAGCGATAAGTCAAAGACTTACATATATGAAGTCTACAAGGATTTGAACCCACAATTTAGACAATGGTTATCATTCTTCAAAATCTAGAAGGCTCGTCCTACTAATCTTCGTGCTAATTCCCAAATAACTGGTCTTTAATTTGAGATATTCAAATTGGAAACCTCATAAATGAAGCTTCAAATTTTACCCGCTATACCAACCCCAAAAACAAATACAAGAGATTTGGGATCTATTAGAGGTAATCAACATCTTACTATAAACATCACCCACCATCAAGGTCAGAGGGTAAGCTGGTGCCGTCGTACTCTATGTCAACTATTGTCATCTATGGTTAGCAATAGCAGCTTAAACTTTCCTTTCAATACCAACACTTACCATTTCCCTTTGTATGGTCAAGAAGAATTCACCTTTCCTTTCTTTTATGTGGATATATTTTAGTGGGAAACCAAACCCACCTACCCTTGCACGAGTTTCTCTTCAAGTGGAACTTGGTGGTTGTTGCAACATCTTTGTGGTAAAATTTCTTGGTTTAGAACACAAGATTTCCCTATGAATTTCTTATTTCTCTTCTACATTATTTTTTAGAACATGTAATTACTGTTTCATATTTCTGATTTATTATTTTATTTGGGGATGTCCAAAAATATATGTCTACTTTCAAAAAGTCAAAAAAAAAAATGCAATTTTTTTCTTCTACCATTTATTTTCTATAACATTTCACACACACACACACACACAAAAAAAAAAAGAAGCAATTATTACAGGGGTAAAATTGAAAAATCAATATAAATTAAATATATGTCCCTTAAAAAGTTAAATTTTTTAAAATGGACAACCATATGAGACGGTGAGAGTAATTATCTAACCAAATCAAATTAAGTATGTGTCTCAATTAATTGAGGTTGGCTATATGAATTATTTTTCATCATTTCACTTTGCCCATGTCCAAGGGTTATACAGGTTTTGTTAAGTTTAATAAATTTGTATCTTTTCTCGCTACAATATCTCATGTCAATTTAGGTCTTTCCTTATTCGTAGCATTTCCATTAACAATGATCATAATAATTTTTTTTCACAATTGCATTCACGACTCTGTGATCTATGTATCCAAACAATATTTGAACCAAAGTACTAGAGGTGGTTGGTGGTGGCCACTTCAATAAATTCTCATCAACACCACTAAGTTTTTTGTATCTACAAAAGAATTTTAGCATTTGAAACAACTGGTAAAACCAAAGTCTCACTTTAATTTTTATAGTTCTAATTTAAACAATTAAGACTATGAAGTTCCAAATTGGCTCCAATGTATTGCCTCCATTAAAATTTTGGAGAGAAAGTGAGCACTCGAAGCTCATATCACCCCTTTTTAGAGAATAATTTTATCATTATTGGTTCTTATAGTTTAACTAAAGTTTTACTTTGGTCCCTAAAAATAGCCAAGTGAGTTTTTCCGGGCTTTCTTTTCATTCAAATTGTTAGCGGGTATTGACATGGGACTAAATTGGAAGGAAATTGAAACTTCACGGTCCTAAATGTTTAAATGAAAACTATAGAGACCAAATTGAGATTTTGATCCCCTCTTAAAAAAAAAGGTAACAACTTGGCCCCTTCTTAAAAACACAAATAATTTTACTTCGATAATGCTTTTGAAAATCTCATATGTTCACCATTGTTGTATAAAGTTGCTCACTTACCAATGATGTATTTCAACTTTGAATCTTAAAAAATTTATAGAGGAAAAAGAAAATAAGTAAGAAAGTATTTTCCCTGTCTTTTCCTGCTTTGAGTTCAGTTTCTTCCAACCTTGACTCAAATTTTCCGTAAAGAGACATGAGCCTCTTTAATGTCGAAAGAAGACATGTTATAAATGTCTTTTAATTTTTGATCAAAGTTTTTAATTAAGTTTTGGTATTAATGGTAATATAATTATGGATTTAGAATATATATTTTGGTAGTCTAGATATTTGAAATGTTTATCGAGGTATTTGAAAGGTTTGTCTAGTTATATTAATATGAAGGATTTGTCAGAACACATTTAGAATTAATTAGCAATATTGAATAGTTAATATTTGTAATACCAATAAATATATGATTGGAATGAAATGAAAAAGAGTTTTGTGATTGTAGAAAATATTTATGGGTAAGTTTCTTTTGCTTGGAGTGAGTAAGTCCTCCTATAACAAGCGTGCGACTTGGTCGCGTCAAATCGCAAACGCGATTAATAGCATCGAGTGGAATCCGCTATCCCTAATTGAGCGACATCCTGAGACTATCATATCCTTGCAAGTTCCGGCATGCATTACCGCATGTATAATGAATAACATTAATCAACTATAGAAAGAATTCGTAAAATAGAGTAAATAATAATTCATGTTATGACCTTTCATTTAGAGTATCAAAAAAAAGTGGACAAATAAAGTAACCCAATTGGTTATCCCTTAACCCCTTAATAGCATTTGTTTTGATTCTCTCTCTTTGATCTCATGACTTAGCACAATCTAAGGGTATTTTTTAATAGATGTTATGTCACACCCCCAACCTAATTAGACATCATCAATGCTACATTAGATTGGGTGTGAAGATCACCGTATCTGCGAACGACTCCTAACATTCAACATAATACTCAAGAAATATGGTTTACATAATAAAATATTCTTCGATAATTAACCATAAAGTAAACATATTTACATCTTTAACTGAAATATAAACAAACTTTCTTTTAACATTGTCTATCGTCAACTCATGCTGAAAGCGAACATAAGACGTTTATACAACTAAGCCCTAGCAACTCCAACAAAACTCGACATCCAACAACTAAGGAAAGCCACCACGGCTAGCACTACGATCACAGTGAACTAGACAGCCATCCTTA
>BRYE01000008.1:2932500-2947500 GCA_030159115.1 Actinidia arguta var. hypoleuca
ACAGTTCATCCCCAAAATTAAATCAAACTCATGGATAGTCAACGGAATCAAATCAACTAGCAACTCCTTATCTTCAATTTTCAAGACACAATCCTTATATACCTCCTCCACTAATATCGCATATCCCATAGTGGTAGACACAAGTAAAGGTTGGGATAATTAACTACATGGTCTATCTAGATGCATGCAAAATGCAGTAGAAACAAATGAATGTGTAGCACCCGGATTTATCAACACATGATTTCTTATCACCTACTGATAACATACATGTTACCACATTAGGAGCGACTTGGCCATCTTTTTGCATCATAATATAAACTCGAGCTTGAGTACACGATTCAAGAGTAGTTACCTGCCCTTGCCGTGCACTTTAAATTGTTCCTTTACTTCCACCAACAACACTGCCTACCGATGAAGCTGTTATATGCCTTTGGGTACAATTCCTTGATATATGTCCTGGTTTTCCGCATTGATAATATTTATCCGTCCATGGAATTGGACAACCTCTAATTATATGTCTCTCAACTCCACACCGATAGCAGACAATTTCTCCCATATTGTCAAATCTTGAACTAATAGGTCTAACTGACGGCCTCTAAGATCCTCTGGCCTTAGGACTTTCCATACCCCCTTGAACTATTAGACCTGGCACCCCACACACTAGTTTGTGCTCGACTTTGTTCCACTATTGTAGTAATTTTTGAAGACTTTGTCGTGATGCTCCAGCTCCTGAATCAAACTTCCTCTTCTTAAATTGTTCCTGTCTGCTCGAAAATTCTTTAACATCACGTTCTATAATTTTGGATTTGTTCACCAATTCTGTGTATATAGTAATCTCAAATGGAAATACTCGAGACAGGATCGACAAATTTAAGCCCTATTCAAATTTCCTATATTTTGCATCTTCAGTACATACTAGTTCAAGTGCAAATCTAGACAAAGCTGTGAATTGCTCTTCATATTCCAATGCTGACACTCTCCCTTGTTTCAGTGTAATGAATTCTTGCTCTTTTTGAGTACGGTAAATTCGAGGAAAATATTGCTCATTGAATATCTCTACAAACCATCGCCATGTTATCGAAACTCTACTAAGTTAAGCATTCATCATTCACTTCATAATTTCCCACCAATTCCGTGTCTCACCTTTCAACATAAACATAGCCAAATACAATTTATGTTCTTCAGTTACTCCCATTACTTCAAAGATAGTATCTAACTTCTTCAACCATTCCTTAGCCATTAGTGGATCAATTGCTCCCACAAATTCGAGTGGATTCATCTTCATAAATTGTTCATGCAAGGTCGTACTTCGTGTTGGTCTTGTTATCTGATACTCCATATATTATGCCATCAGAGTAGCCAATCTGTCTATTGCATTAGGATGATTCTGAGCACGTGGTTCATGCTCCTCTTGCACCACTCCTCGAGCTGAAATCGATGACTCCTCATCCTCCATTCTCCTAGGTGATTCTTTCTGCATCAAATCAGGATTAGTATACCCAATATATAGTTTCGAACATTCTTTAACAACCTAATCGACTTCTACAACACTCTATGATTCACTGTAATCTTAGATACCAACGCCACACTATAGCCTCAGTTATATACTTTGGCTTAAATTATAGCTCTGATACCAAGCTGTCACGTCCCAATTTAATTAGACATCATTAATGCCAGATTAGATAGGGTGTGATCGCACAAGTCACCGTACCTATGAATAACTTCTCACATTCAACATAATACTCAAGAAATATGGTTTACATAATAAACATTCTTCGATAATTAACCATAAAGTAAACATATTTACATCATTAACTGAAATATAAACAAACTTTCTTTTAACATTGTCTATCGTCAACTCATGCTAAAAGTGAACATAAGATGTTTATACAACTAAGCCCTAGCAACTCCAACAAAACTCGACATCCAAACACAACCAAGGAAAGCCACCACGGCTAGCACTACGATCACAGTGAACCAGACAACCATCCTTTTGGATCAATCCCACATCGACAACCATCCTTTTATCAAGGATGCCCCACATCGACACCCTTTTGGATCAATCCCACATAGGTTAATCTTTAAGTTAGCCCCACATTGACAAAATATTTCTCTATGTAATACATTGGCATACGATATGCAATGCCACCTCATATATATATCATTATTAACATTAACATCAAGTCATTCAATTCAATATGAATAAGATCATTTTATATGCCCACCTGTTACTGCACTCACACCTCGATAAGATCACTATTTAATTTGTCCCGAAGGTTCTTTCCATCCTTAGCTCCTGTTAATCATAACTTCATTAGTTTCGAATTACCACATATAAGTCATCAATAATAACCAAACATAAGATATGCACCTTTCACACCTCATATAAAACTTTAACATTGCTATAAAATGCAATAAGATAACCCATCAATCCCCAATGCAATATAAAGTCAGCATTATTTAAAATTAGGCTTAAATACCTTTAATTTGATATGTCATGAGTCAAAACTACATTTTAGATGGAGAGGTTATAGCCAATGAAAGGTAAACTAAAATTCTAGAAAATATTGATGTTGTGAACAATTTTGGGTCAACTTTAAATAACAATATCTCTAAATTTATAAAGAATTAGAGTCCCAATTCTATATCAATAGTAAGACCCATGAATCTACTTTTCAGCGCTTCAAACGGTGCATCAATACGAGTATTTTAGAGAAATTTATGCTCAGTTTACTAAAGTGTGTCGACTCCCCTACCTCAAGTGTCGACTCCTCAATCTCAGGTGTCGACACTTGAAGACAGAATACAATTTTCAATTCATGTGTCGACACTTCAATCTCACGTGTCGACACTTGAAGATAGAATATAATTTTCATTCACGAGTCGACATTTCAATCTTAGGTGTCAACATTTGAAGACAAAGAACACAATTTTTATTCATGTGTCAACACTTCAACTTCAGGTGTCGACACTTGATCTTGGCTCAAATATAAAACCTCCCAAAACATGCTAGATATCATTAAGAATAACATGATACATGGTGAAACTCACCTCAATTGATGAATACAAGATGAAATCAAGCCTTTTTTTTCTTTCCTTTCTCTTTTATTTCTCACGATGGAACTCTCAAAGACACAAACTCCCCTTTTCTCTCTTTTCTCTTGACAGTCAATATAGATACAAACTTGTATCTATTTTTTTCCACATGGCGCACACACACACTCACACTCACGCACACATGACTCACACTCAAGCACCTCACTAATCCACATTATTAACATAATTAATCACACTTATGATAATTAATCATGATTAAGATAATCTAAATACGATGATTAATTAAGTTAATTAATCATGGATTAACATAATTAATCACACATTAAGTATACTTAAAAATATAAAAATCTCACCATAATTCTCACACATTAAAACATGTTAATTAAGCCCCTCGATTAGTATAACCACATTATATATATGCATGAAATCAAGCTTATATAAAATTAAGAGAGTTAAGGTCTCACAACTCTTCCCACCTTAAAGAATTTTGTCTCGAAATTCTAATACCTTGTGGAAAGAACAAGTATGGCTATTGTCCCCGCATAAATTTCTCACTTTCCCACGTAGCTTCCTCTACCGTGTGGGTCCTCCAAAGAACTTTCACCAATGGTATTACTTTATTTCCGAAGGACTTGATCTGTTCGGTCTAGAATTTGAAAACAATAATCAACTATAGGAAGAACAATAATCAACTATAGAATTTGAAGAACAATAATCAACTATAGAATTTAAAATCACAAGACTATCCTATCCTTGCAAGTTCCGGCTTGCATCACCGCATCCATAATGAAGAACAATAATCAACTACAGAAAGAATTCGTAAAATAAAGTAAATAATGATTCATGCTATGACCTTTCATTTAGAGTATCCAAAAAAAGTGGGCAAATAAGGTAACCCAATTGGTTATCCCTTTGATTTCTTGACTTAGCACAATCTACAGGTATTTTTTAGTAGATGTTACATAGTCGAATACTCAACTTATATAGCGATAAGTCACAGACTTACATATACGAAGTCTATAAGGATTTGAACCCACAATTTAGACAATGGCTACCATTCTTCAAGGTCTGAAAGGCTCGTCCTGCTCATCTTTGTGCTAATTCTCGAATGGCTGGTCTTTAATTTGAGATATTCAAACTGGAAACCTCATAGATGAAGCTTCAAGTTTTACCCGCTAAACCAACCCCAAAACAACAACTAGAGATTCCTTTTTCCTCTCTATTCTATTTAACTAATGTTTTTCAAATCCATCGGCATCATTCATCTGGGTTCTACGCATTATGTTTAATGTCATTATACTTAACTTATGCTTAAATTTAATGCGTTTAGGCTATCATTAGACTCTATCACACGCATTAAGGGTTGTTTTGATCTTGTTTCAAGCTCTTTTGCCCATACTAATCGATTTTCTGGCTCCACCACTCCATACAAAGTCACTAGAGTATTTTAATGTGATTTATTCTGGGTGTATAAACTAACTCAACAAAATTAAGAGACATTTGAAACTTAGATGCATCTATTTTTATTATAAATGCAACTAACACATTTCGTGTAGACGTTTATTTGAAGCTCCCTCGTGCATTTTCGATTTCTGATTTCCGAAAAACTGAACTTATTTGATAACTTTAACAAGTGTTTTCCTTTGGTAACTGAAAGGGTAAAGTTGTAATCCTTTGGTAACTGAAAGGGTAAAGTTGTAAACCTGAAATCCCTAATTCAGTTATGTGTAAAACTGCTAGCAGTTTCTAATCGTTAACAATGTTGAGAACCTCCACAATCACCATTGAACAGTTTTGATTTTGATTTTTGATGCTTTATATGTTTTTACATTTTTACTTTCTGATTCATTGTCCATTACAGCTACTCTTTTGAGTGCAATGATTGTGGATTGGCCCAGTTTGGTATAGCATTTTAAAGTTTTTAAACTGTTCCAGTTTCCAAAAAATTTGGGCCGTTTAACAAAAATTATATACCGGTTTCTCTTGACGATGAATCTAAAATCTAAAAATCTTATTCAAAATTGAAAAACGATTCAATAAAAACAAAAAAATATAACTAATTTGTCAATTAAAAATAAGTTTTTTTCGTTAGTCAACAAAGAAAAATTTACATTTTCAAACTACCTCTTCAATAGGACGAAAAAGTATAAAATTTTAATGAAGCCATTAAAATATTCACTATACCGAAAAAACTCAAAATTCATAACGCCTATAAAATCTTTTTAAAAAAATGCTAATTTGGGCCAATCATTTTGTTTGTGTATCTGTATTTTCAATATTGGATGAAATTCTTCTTCAAATTAACTCAAAAATATCTTATCTGGGGCCCTGTAATCATTTAGGTGTCCAACGCAAAGATAATAGCAACCTAATACGCATAGAGTCTGCATATCTGCATGCGTATGAAACATTATTACGGATTTACATACATGCGTGCGTGCTTTTTTTTTTTTTTTTTTTTTTTTTTTTTTTTGTTTGTGTGTGTGTGTGTGTGTGTGTGAGAGAGAGAGAGAGAGAGAGAGAGAGACCTGTTTGACGGAATCGGCAATCTCAAGACCGATGCAGTGGCGACTCTAAAAATTTTTGTTAATGGTGTTATGCAAAAATTTAAATACAAATTTTTATTAATAGAATCAAATATATTTCTTTTATGGGTTTAATTTTTTTTTAAAAAAATATATAACACTAAAAAAAAAATTCTTTTTTAAAGATTTTTAAGCTGATGGGCTCAGACTCTATGTGCCGCCGCCCCTGGACCAATGCCATCGCTGGGGAAGAGAGTGGCGCGAATCATATCGGAGCCGGATGCGATGGAGAAGAAGCTGCGATCGAACGATGACAAAACCCTAGCTCAACTGCTAGGGTTTGTCCCATGGCTCCGAAGGACCCGTCTCACTATTTGGGAAGCCATGAACGATTTTACTGACCCAGCAACAATCACAGAAAAAAAAATTGAGACAGAGAGAATATATTCCTCTAGATATATAGCAATATCTATGTCAGTATACTGGGTTGACTTTCTTCCATCAAATCCAATAGGAAAGTGCCACGACACCGGTTGAACGGGAATTTGTGCTCGCGATTATGTACATATTTAGCTATTTTGCTTAGAAAAAGTTAATGGTATTATTGGTAATAATTTTCAAGGACCAATCATTTGACTTTATATACTTGGAATGCTATAATTTTTTTTACCATTGCAGTTAAAACATTTTAGATCTCGTTTTAAGCATATTTTAATTATCTAAAAAGTTTTTATTATAGATCTCAATGAGAATTTTAATATTGTAAAAAATAACACTGATCGGATATAGATCAATGGTCGATCAATCTCAATTTATATCAAAAAAAATAGGTATAATTATATGTCACACTCATTTATTAACTTATAAAACAGTATTGAACGAATATTAATTAGTATGTAATCAATATATTTGTTTATAGGATTGATCTTCATAATAAAATTTATAATACGAATGATTTAGATCATCAAAATAGTCTCAAAATGCTTGGCCCGTAGAGAAACTCTGTCCTTTTTTTTTTAAGAAATGAAATTTAAAAAGTCAAATGGCATACCCCAAAAGAAGCTAGTTATTATTTTACGAAGTGGTTATTTGAAGTGAGCTTGAGTTCTGCTTGTTAAAAACTTATTCGAAATTGGTTTATCACATAAGCTTGACACATGTTTGTTTTGCTCATTAAACTTTCAAATCAAGTTTGAATAATTTATCATTCAACTTGATATATAAGCATACCATATTTAAAAAATCAAGTTAATCGAGCTGAATTCAAGTTCATTTGAAATGGTTTCACCCAATGAACTCTATGAAGGTAAAGGAGTATGAATTCTAGCTTTTTAAAATCACATGCAATTTTGCCGACATAGAATTTCTCGATGAACTCTATGACATGATTTGGTAGTTATTTAAGCTAAACCTTTCAAAATTTTCTTAGATTTTGAGTAGAATAATAATATACAAATAAAATACATATACCAAACTACTATACAAATAATGCGATAGAATATGAGCTTTTTAATTTCAAACAAAACACCCACGGATATGACTTTTATTTACTAAAATGTCTTTGCCATATCTATCTTGTATAATGTTTGTTGTAAGAATATTATTTTCTTTTTCAACACTTTTTAAAAAAAAAATTTTTAATAAGTAATTTTAATATAAGTTCAGTTACAACAAACGCTCCACATATACAGTATAAAGAGAATGGAAAAGATTACTACTTTTTGACAGAGATTAATGAAGTAACATGCATCAATCAAAAAAAAAAATGAGCGAATCTTGCTTGTGGAAAAGTCCCAAAGAACTTGGTTTGAAAACCCCCATAAATAAATTTCACAACACTTATTCTTCTTCATTATTCGAAAAAACCGAGATTTTTGCATCACAAGTCAAACATAACATAGGCAACCCAATTCAACAAGAAGATCAGAAAAACAAAAGAGTAGAAGAAAAAGGAATAAAAACAATGACCCGACATAGTAAATTTTGACTTAACAGATGGGAAGAGGAGCACCATTCCACTCCTTGAGACAATCCATCAGTGGATCAATCATCTTCCCCTCGCACATAGCGGTGAACACCTTGTCGAACTCCTCCCCAGGTGTCCGCACCTTCTCTCCAGTCAAAAACCCGGCCCCCAAATCCTCCCTCACAAGCTTGTACAATGGATAAGATCGGCACTCCTTAATCCGGTTTGCAATCACCGGATTCCCACTCTCCACAGCTGCCCTAGCACTCTCCACCTCCTTAGGCAAAATTGCCTTTAGCTCCTCCTCGAAAGCCCCAATCTTTTGGAAGATTGAAGTGCTTAAATTCTTCTCACCATCGCCATTTTTCAAGGCGTGGTCAACTAGGACATGCCTCAATTTTTGCATCAAAGGGTAGGTTGCGCTGCAAGGGTCATCGATGTATGCAAACACGTATTCGCGGTCCACTACCCTCAACAAGTCCTTCTCAGAAAACCTTGAAGGGTGAAGTTCTCCGTTAACGCCCATGGTCAGGACGCGCTTGGCTACTTGGCTCACGGTGCTCTTGACCGCGTTCTTCAAGTTCTCCTCCAAATGCCTCAAGTCTATGGCTTGGCACAGGGCTACTAGATAAGTAGAGGACATGAGCTTTAGTATGTCAATAGCTTCAGCGGTTTTTCTTGATGAGATGAGGCCTAATGAGTTCACATCTTGGTTGTGTTGCTCGGCGCTTTGCACGTGGTTGGTCACCGGATTGGCAAGAAATTGGAGCTCAGAGCAATAAGCAGCCATGGCAATTTCGGCCCCTTTGAACCCGTAATCCAAGCTCGGGTTTCGTCCCCCGGAAAGATTCGAGGGCAACCCATTGTTGTAAAAGTCGTTGACAAGCTCCGAAAATTGTGCAAACATGAGTTTCCCTATCGAGCCGATGGCTAAACGGGTGTTGTCCATGGAGACCCCAATAGGGGTACCTTGGAAGTTGCCACCATGTAAGGCTTTGTCCCTCGAGACATCGATCAAGGGGTTGTCGTTTACGGAGTTTATCTCTCTCTCGATGGACTTGGTCGACGATCGAATGACTTCAATTTGTGGTCCCAACCACTGGGGAGACGTTCGAAGGGCATACCGGTCCTGTTTTGGTTTTTGCAATGGGTCCATTTCATGGAGCTTTTGGGCTGCCTTAACATAAGCACTTCCATCCAAAATGTGTTCCATAATAGCAGCAACCTCTATTTGCCCGGGGTGGTGCTTAAGTTTGTGAGTCAAATGGTCCGTAAATTCGGGCTTTCCTTGCATAACTTCGGCAAAAATCGCCGACAGAATTTCCGACAACACGGCAAGAAGGTTACCCTCGAAAAGGACTATAGAGGCCAAGCCAGAACCAACTGCAGTGCCATTGATCAATGCAAGGCCTTCCTTGGGCTGCAACTCGAAAAACCCGCCCTTGACCCCGGCCAGGCTGAATGCCTGCTCGGCATTTAGGGTTTCCCCGGTTGGGCCGACGGCCTTTGAGTTTGGACGACCGGTCAGAAGCCCGGCAATGTAGGATAGGTGGAGCAGGTCACCGGAGGCGGTGATCGAGCCACGTAAGGGCAAGCATGGGGTGATTTTTGTGTTGAGGAATTTGGTAATGGCTTCCAAAATTTCGAACCTAATGCCGGAGTAACCCTGGAGGAGAGTGTTGATCCGTACGAGCATCGCCGCCCTCGTAGCTGAGTGGGGGAGCGTGTGGCCATCGGCGAATATTCCAACATTCATGAACCTAGCATAAGAATATTTCATTGCATAAGGTCAGATATAGGTTTTTGAATTAAAGTTGCATATAATTAATCAAATCACATATTTAGTAGTGTGAAAAAAAAAACGATCCAACCATTTTTTATTTTTTTTAAATGGTTCGTTTACGGTTAGAAAAAATCAAATCGTTCCCACACAGTTCGATACTATTTTTTCTGTCCAAATTGCGGTTAAAAATCAAATGGAACCATGAGTTTTATTTTTTAATTTATTAGTTTAAGTTACGTTTTAGCGACGGAAATAATAAAACCAAATTAATTTGGTTAAAAAAAGCCTTTACTCACAGTTCCGTTAATGGTTTGTCCCCAAATCGGATCAAATCGAACTGCCATCACAATTTCTTAGAGAGAGAGAGAGAGAGAGAGAGAGAGAGTTTACCTAATGAGTTCCTTCTGAAGAGCGCCGCCTTGTTTGGTCCTCCGATGCGAAGTGGCCCCAAACCCCGTCGTCACACCATAACTGTCCGTACCTTTGTTCATACTCTCCATAACCCAATCGCTGCTCGCCTTCACTCCCGCCCTCGCCGACTCCGCCAGCTCCACCCTCACCTCGCCGTCCGCTGCCGCCGCGATTGCCGCTACCTGCCCTATCGTCAGCGTCTCTCCGCCCAGCGGCACCACCGCCCTCCGGTACTCCGCCACCATCCGCTTCACCTCCTCCAGGTGGCTCCCCTTCAGCGATTCCGCCGCGAGCCCCCAATTGAGCGGGTCGCTGATGCAGAAACCCGGACCCGACCCGGTCGACCCGTGCCCGGTTTCCGCGATGGAGCCCATTCTGTTGAAGGAATGAAACTGAAACGCTTGGCTGGGGAAAGTTCAAAATGTCAGTTCGGCCCTTAACTTGGACCAAATTGAGGGAATTTGGAAAGTCACGGGTCAAAAGTGGAAAACCAAAGGGATATCAAGCCACACAAAAGGCAACTTGAATTGATGCACCAAACAAATCTAGGGAGAGAAATAGGGGAAATGAGGAGTTGGGTTTTCAAAATGACAATTCTACCCTTCGAAAAAATCGAGAGAAAGAGAGAGTGGAAATGCAAGGTTGGCTTGGGAGTTCCTGAGCTTGAGGTGTGAGAGGCATGTGATTATATAGATGAGTGCTGGTGGGAATGTATATACATACAAATATAGATATAGTGTTCTGGTAGGTAAGCATAAGGGGGGTTAGGAATTGGAGGGTGTGGTTGGAGGTGCCAAAAATTGGTTGGTGGGAAAGCAATCTGGACCGTTGATGTTGTGGGATTGGACGGCTGAAATGGATAAGGTTTGGTTTGAACTGGTGGGCCTACCGCGTCCAACGTGGGTTCTTACTCGTCCAATCATGACAAATGAGAAGGAAATGGAGGGGTTGGTTGGGGAGAGGGGGGCTTGAAAATGGTCAAATGTTTTCAATTTATATTTAATATAAAAAAAATGTAAAAACCTTTTTTTTTTTTGGTGAATGGCAAAAATCAAATTAAATGTATTTGCAAAAATACAAACAAAAGAATTTAGTCTCTCCATTTCATTTTTTGTTTCCTTTTTCTAAATTATATCGTTCTTGACAACATTTGAGATGGTTGGTGGTGGTTGGTGGCGGCCAACCTGCAATAAATTCTCATCTACACCACTAAGTTTTTGGTTTCTACAAAAGAATTTTAGCATTTGAAACGACTGGTAAACCCAAAGTTTCACTTAGATTCTTATAGTTCTAATTTAAACAATTAAGACCCTAAAGTTCCAAATTGGTTCTAATGTATTGCCTCCATTAAAATTTTGGAGAGAAAGTGAACACGCGAAACTCATATCACTCCTTTTTAGAAGACAATTTTATCATTATTAGTTCTTATAGTTTAACATCTACTATATAAATTTTCATTTTATTAGTGAATTTTTAATTTCGTACTGCTTTATTTAGTTGCAGTTTTCAGAATCAATTGTGTATAATATTTTTAATTAAAAAAATTAAAATAAAAAATATTCACCATCTTATTTACACATTAGAGAAAATAATTTTAGTGAATTTGACAACATCTTATTGTTTTTTTCTCAAAAGCGAGTTCTTTTGTGAAATAATATCAGAAAATAAATTTCAAACATCATCAACCAAACAAGTTGTTGAAAAAAATTTGGCAAAACATGATTCTTTAACCAACAACCAAATACATCACCAAACCAAATGAGTAGGTAAGCATGGAATCTTGATAAATATTTCTCTTTTCTTCATTTTTTTATTTCTCCATTTTTATTTTTTTTTTACTAGAAATGGCTTTCATCTTTCAAAATAGTAACATAAGATTGATGACTTTAGGGGTCTTCATATGGCTTTTTCCTATAAAACAGGCTGTAACTTTTGTTACTTTGACTAATTACATACAAACAAAATATTTTTTAATTTTGTACATGTTCATATATCAAATGAAGTGGCTAATTCTAATTTTATGATTTTTTATACAAAATAATTTGACCGGTAATTCTAAATGCAACAATAACAATAGCATGGCTGTAATATCAAAACTACCACTGCCACACCACCATTGCTCCAACAATTCATTATTTTCATACATTATTCATTGTTTATCAAAAAGTATTTTTGTGAATTTGAAGATATCATTTTAATAGTTTCTCATAATTGCGTTCATTTTTCTGAGAAATTACCATAAAACAAGTTTCGAAAATGATCAATAAATATATTTCTAAAAATTATTTTGTAGTATTGATTCTGAAAACTAAACCAAACAGAGTTTTTAAGAATTTTGAGGTAGAGTTTTTAATTAAAAAATAATATTTTTGAGTTAACAGGGTATCTTAATGAAGGTTCTAATTTAAAATGATAATACCCAAATTTGATTTAACACATCTTTCTATATGTTTTGCTTAATTTTCTCATTGTATATTATTATAATTTTTTACATTAACCCTAATTTTTCTTTATTCTTATTGGAGTACTTCAATGGCAGATGGCAGACATTTAAATAGACTATGCAAAAACAAAAGGGGACCGACCTCTTTACGGAGGATGTTGCAATGGTGGAACTAAGAAAATTACAACCCACTTCCCTCGTGTCTTCCTTCTTTACACTATGGTCCATGGAAGTTGGCTTCCAGTCTTCAAATCACATGCAATTAGAAAATGGCTTACCAATGATGTATTTGAACTTTGAATCTTAAAAATTTATAGAGGAAAAAGAAAATAAGTAAGAAAGTATTTTCCTTGTTTTTCCTGCTCTGAGTTCAGTTTCTTCTATCCTTTCCTCAAATTCTTCGTAAAGAGACTGACACCTCTTTAATGTCGAAAGAAGACGTGTTATAAGTGTTTTTTAATTTTTGATCAAAGTTTTTAATTAAGTATTGGTATTAATGGTAGTATAATTATGGATTTAGAATATATATTTTGACAGTCTAGATATTTGAAAGGTTTGTCGAGGTATTTGAAAGGTTTGTCTAGTTATATTAATATGAAGGATTTGTCAGAACACGTTTAGAATTAATTAGAAATATTGAATACTTAATTTTTGTAATACCAATAAATATATGATTGGAATGAAATGAAAAAGAGTTTTGTGATTCTAGAAAATATTTATTGACATGTTTCTTTTGCTTGGAGTGAGTAAGTCCTCCTATAACAAGGGTGTGGCTTGGTCGCGTCAAGTCGCAAACGCGATTAGAAGTGTCGAGCGAAATTCGCTATCCCTAATTGAATGACATCCTAAGACTATCATATCCTTGCAAGTTCCGACTTGCATTACTGCATGCATAATAAAGAACAATAATCAACTATAGAATGAATTCGTAAAATAGAGTAAATAATGATTCATGCTATGACCTTTCATTTAGAGTATCTAAAAAAAGTGGGCAAATAAAGTAACCCAATTGGTTATCCCTTGACCCCTTAATAACATTTGTTTTGATTCTCTCTCTTTGATTTCATGACTTGGCACAATCTAAGGGTATTTTTTAGTAGATGTTATATAGTCGAATACTCAACCTATATTGTGATAAGTCACAGACTTACATATACGAAGTCTATAAGGATTTGAATCCACAATTATACAATGGTTACTATTCTTTAAGGTCAGGAAGGCTTGTCCTACTAATCTTTGTGCTAATTCCCGAATGGCTAGTCTTTAATTTGAGATATTCAAATTGGAAACCTCATAGATGAAGCTTTAAGTTTTACCTGCTAAACCAATCCCAAAACAACAGCTAGAGATTCTTTTTTCCTCTCTATTCCATTTAACAACTGTTTTTCATCTCCATCAACTCCATTCATCTGGGTTCTACGCATTATGTCTAACATCATTATACTTAACTTATGCTTAAATTTAATGCATTTAGGCTATCATTAGACTCTATCACACGCATTAAGGGTTGTTTTGGTCTTGTTTCAAGCTATTTTGCCCATACTAGATCGATTTTCTGCCTCCACCACTCCATACAAAGTCACTAGAGAATTTTAATGTGATTTATTCTGGGTATATAAACTAACTCAACAAAATTAAGAGACGTTTGAAACTTAGATGCATCTATTTTTATTATAAAGGCAACTAACACATTTCGTGTAGACGTTTATTTGAAGCTCCCTCGTGCATTTTCGATTTCTGATTTTCGAAACACCGAACTTATTTGATAACTTTAACAAGTGTTTTCCTTTGGTAACTGAAAAGGTAAAGTTGTAAACCTGAAATCCCTGATTGAGTTATGTGTAAAACTGCTAGCAGTTTCTAATCTTTAACAATGTTGGGAACCTCCACAATCACCATTGAACACTATAGAAGACGGTTTTGACATAGACAACCGAAAACACAAGGGGAGCTTGCACTCTCAGGAATGTCTTCTTCATCTGAATCTTTAATTCCTGCTTATATTTCTTTTCAAGCAGAGTAGTTTTGATTTTGATTTTGATTTTTGATAGTTTTTACATTTTTACTTTCTGATTCATTATCCATTACAGGTACTCTTTTGAGTGCAACTATTGTGAATTGGCCCAATTTGGTCTAGCATTTTTAAAGTTTTTAAACTGTTTCAGTTTCCAAATTTTTTGGGCCGTTTAACAAAAACTCTATATAGGCTTCTCTAGACGATGAATCTAAAATATAAAAATCTTATTCAAAATTAAAAAATAATTCAATAAAAAAAAAAAACTAATTTGTCAATTAAAAATAAGTTTTTTCTCGTTAGTCAACTAAGAAAAATTTACATTTTCAAATTGCCTCTTCAATAGGACGGAAAAGTACAAAATTTTAATGAAGCCATTGAAAAATTCACTACTACCGAAAAAACTCAAAATTCAAAACACCTATAAAATCTTTTTAAAAAAATGCTAATTTGGGCCAATCTTTTTGTTTGTGTATCTGTATCATCAAAATAGTCACAAAATGCTTGGACCGTGAAGAAACTATGTCATTTTTTTTTAGAAATGAAATTTGAAAAAGTCAAATGGCATGCCCAAAAGAAGCTAGTTATTGTTTTACGAAGGGGTTATTAGAGGTGAGCTCGTGTTCAGTTTGTAAAAAACTTATTTGAAATTAGTTTATTATATAAGCTTGACACATGTTTTTTTAGTTCATTAAGCTTTCAAATCAAATTTGAATAATTTATCATTCAACTTGATATATAAGGATACAATATTTAAAAATTTCAAATTAATCGAGCTAAATTCAAGTTCATTTGACATCT
>BRYE01000008.1:2950000-2960000 GCA_030159115.1 Actinidia arguta var. hypoleuca
ATATAATTAATCAAATCACATATTTAGGAGAGTGAAAAAAAAAACGATCCAACCATTTTGGTTTTTTTTTTTAAATGGTTCGGTTTACGGTTAGAAAAAAACAAATCGTTCCCTCACAGTTCAGTTTACTATTTTTTCTGTCCAAATCGCGTTTAAAAATCAAATGGAACCATGAGTTTTATTTTTTAATTTATTAGTTTAAGTTACGTTTTAGCGACGGAAATAATAAAACCAAATCAATTTGGTTAAAAAAAGCCTTTACTCACAGTTCCGTTAATGGTTTGTCCCCAAACCGTATCAAATCGAACTGCCATCACAATTTCTTAGAGACAGAGAGAGAGAGAGAGTTTACCTAATGAGTTCCTTCTGAAGAGCGCCGCCTTGTTTGGTCCTCCGATGCGAAGTCGCCCCAAACCCCGTCGTCACACCATAACTGTCCGTACCTTTGTTCATACTCTCCATAACCCAATCGCTGCTCGCCTTCACCCCCGCCCTCGCCGACTCCGCCAGCTCGACCCTCACCTCGCCGTCCGCTGCCGCCGCGATTGCCGCTACCTGCCCTATCGTCAGCGTCTCGCCGCCCAGCGGCACCACCGCCCTCCGGTACTCCGCCACCATCCGCTTCACCTCCTCCAGGTGGCTCCCCTTCAGCGATTCCGCCGCGAGCCCCCAATTGAGCGGGTCTTTGACGCAGAAACCCGGACCCGACCCGTTCAACCCGTGCCCGGTTTCCGCGATGGAGCCCATTCTGTTGAAGGAATGAAACTGAGACGCTTGGCTGGGGAAAGTTCAAAATGTCAGTTTGGCCCTTAAGTTGGACCAAATTGAGGGAATTTGAAAAGTCACGGGTCAAAAGTGGAAAACCAAAGGGATATTAAGCCACACAAAAGGCAACTTGAATTGATGCACCAAACAAATCTAGGGAGAGAAACAGGGGAAATGAGGAGTTGGCCTTTCAAAATGACAATTCTACCCTTCGAAATTTGCCAGAAATTTATCAATTGAAAGTGAAACAAGACAAGTGAAACCCTCGAAAAGACAGTTAACGTGTCGTCGAGACAAAATCGAGAGAAAGAGAGAGAGGAATGCAAGGTTGGTTTGAGAGTTCCTTAGTTTGAGGTGTGAGAGACATGTGATTTATATAGATGAGTGCTGGTATGAATGTATATGCACACACATAGATATAGTGTTTTGGTAGGTAAGCATAAGGGGGGTTAGGAATTGGAGAGTGTGGTGGGAGATGCAAAAATGGGTTGGTGGGGAAGAAAATTAAAACTTCATTATCTTGAATATTGAAATGGAAATTATAGGGACCAAAGTAAAATTTTGATCACCCACTTAAAAAAAAAGGTAACAATTTGGCCCCTTCTTAAAAATACAAATAATTTTACCTCGGTAATGCTTTTGCAAAACTCATATGTTCACCATTGTTGTATAAAGTTGCTCACTTCTATGGCAAAGAAAATATTTCACATCTACAATATAAATTTTTATTTTTGTACTGCTTTGTTTGGTTGCAGTTTTCAGAATCAATTATTTATAATATTTTTAATAAAAAATTTAAAAAGAAAATTATTCACCATCTCCGTATCTTATTTACACATTAGGGAAAATAATTTTAGTGAATTTGACAACATCTTCTTATTGTTTTTTTTTTTCTCAAAAGCGAGTTCTTTTGTGAAATAATATCAGAAAATAAATTTCAAACATCATCAACCAAACAAGTTGTTGAAAAAAATTTGGTAAAACATGATTCTTTAACCAACAACCAAACACATCACCAAACCAAATGAGTAGGTAAGCATGGAATCTTGATAAATATTTCTCTTTTCTTCATTTTTTTATTTCTCCATCTTTTTTTTTTTTTTTTACTAGAAATGGCTTTCATCTTTCAAAATAGGAACATAAGATTGATGACTTTAGGGGTCTTTTCCTATAAAACAGATTGTAACTTTTGTTACATTGACTAATTACATACAAACAAAATATTTTTAAATTTTGTACATGTTCATATATCAAATGAAGTGGCTAATTCTAATTTTATGATTTTTTATACAAAATAATTTGACCGGTAATTCTAAATGTAGCAACAACAATAGCATAGCTCGTAATATCAAAACTACCACTGCCACACCACCATTGCCCCAACAATTCATTATTTTCATACATTACTCATTGTTTATCAAAAAGTATTTTTGTGAATTTGAAGATATCATTTTAATATTTTCTCGTAATTGCATTCATTTTTCTTAGAAATTCCCATAAAACAAGTTTCAAAAATGATCAATAAAATATATTTTCTAAAAATTATTTTGCAGAATTAATTCTGAAAACTAAACCGAACAGAGTTTTTAAGAATTTTGATGTAGAGTTTTCAATAAAAAACAATATTTTAGAGTTAATAAGGTATCTTAATGGAGGATCTAATTTAAAATGATAATACCCAAATTTGATTTAACACATCTTTCTATATGTTTTGCTTAATTTTCTCATTGTATATTATTATTATTTTTTACATTAATCCTAATTTTTATTAATGATAATACCCAAATTTGATTTAACACATCTTTCTGTATGTTTCGCTTAATTTTCTCATTGTATATTATTATTATTTTTTACATTAATCCTAATTTTTATTTATTCTTATTGGGGTACTTCACTGGCAGATGGCAGACATTTAAATAGACTATGCAAAAACAAAAGGGGACCCCCTTAAGGAGGATGTTGCAATGGTGATACTAAGAAAATTCCAACCCACCTCCCTCATGTTTTCCTTCTTTACACTATGGTCCATGGAAGTTGGCTTCCAGTTTTCAAATCACATGCAATTAGAAAATGACTTAATAATGATGTATTTGAACTTTATCAAAAAATTTATAGAGAAAAAATAAAATAAGTAAGAAAGTATTTTCCCTGTCTTTTCCTGCTTTCAGTTCAGTTTCTTCTACCCTTGACTCAAATTCTCCGTAAAGAGACTAACACCTCGTTAATGTCGAAAGAAGACGTGTTATAAGTGTCTTTTAATTTTTGATCAAAGTTTTTAACTAAGTATTGGTATTAATGGTAGTATAATTATGGATTTAGAATATATATTTTGACAGTCTAGATATTTGAAATGTTTGTCGAGGTATTTAAAAAGTTTGTCTAGTTATATTAATATGAAGGATTTTTCAGAACACGTTTAGAATTAATTACTAATATTGAATAGTTAATCTTTGTTATGCCAATAAATATATGATTGGAATGAAATGAAAAAGAGTTTAGTGATTCTAGAAAATATTTATTGACAAGTTTCTTTTGCTTGAAGTGAGTAAGTCCTCCTACAATAAGCGTGTGACTTGGTCGCGTCAAGTGGCAAACACAATTAGTAGCGTCAAGCGGAATCCGTTACTCCTAATTGAACGACATCTTAAGACTATTCTATCCTTGCAAGTTTCAGCTTGCATTAGCGCATGAATAATGAAGAACAATAATCAACTATAAAAAGAATTCGTAAAACAGAGTAAATAATTATTCATGCTATGATCTTTCATTTAGAGCATCTAAAAAAAGTGGGCAAATAAAGTAACCCAATTGGTTATCCCTTAACCAATTGGGTATATAGTCGGCTACTCAACTTATACAACGATAAGTCACGGATTTACATATCTCAAGTCTGTAAGGATTTTAACCCACAATTTAGACAATGGTCACCATTCTTCAAGGTCTGGAAAACTCGACCTACTAATCTTCGTGTTAATTCCCGAATGACTAGTCCTTAATTTGAGATATTCAAACTGAAAACCTCATAGATGAAGCTTTAAGTTTTTCCCGCTAAACCAACTCTGAAACAGCAACTAGAGATTTGGGATCTATTAGAGGTAATCAACATCTTACTATAAACATCGCTCACCATCAAGGTCAGAGGGTAAGCTGGTGCTGTCGTGCTCTATGTCATCAATTGTCATTCTATGGTTAGCAATAGCAGCTTAAACTTTCCTTTCAATACCAACACTTTCCATTTCCCTTTGTATGGTCAAGAAGAATCCACCTTTCCTTTCTTTTATGTGGATATATTTTAGTAGGAAACCAAACCCACCTACCCTTGCACGAGTTTCTCTTCAAGTGGAACTTGGTGGTTGTTGCAACATCTTTGTGGTAAAATTTCTTGGTTTAGAACACAAGATTTCCCTATGAATTTCTCATTTCTCTTCTACATTATTTTTGAGAACATGTAATTACTGTTTCATATTTCTGATTTATTATTTTATTTTGGGATGTCCAAAAATATACATGTCCACTTTCAAAAAGTCAACAAAAAAATATGCAATTTTTTTCTTCTACCATTTATTTTCTATAACATTTCAACCAAAAGAAAAAGTCAAAAGCAATTATTACAGGAGTAATACTGAAAAATCAATATAAATTAAATATGCGTTCCCTTAAAAAGTTGAATTTTTCAAAATGGACCAACCATATGAGACGGTTATATGAATTATCTAACCAAATTAAATTAAGCATGTCTCTCAATTAATTGAGGTCGGTTATATGAATTATTTTCCATCATTTCACTTTGCCAATGCCCAAGGGTCATACGTTTCGTTAAATTTAATAAATTTGTATCTTTTTTCGCTACAGTATATCATGTCAATTTAGGTCTTTCCTTATTAGTAGCATTTCTATTAACAATGATCATAATAATTTTTTTTCACAATTGCATTCACGAATCTGTGATATGTGTATCCAAACAACATTTGAACCAAAGTACTACAGGTGGTTGGTGGTGGCCAACCTTCAATAAATTCTCATCAACACCACTAAGTTTTTGGTATCTACAAAAGAATTTTAGCATTTGAAACAAACTGGTAAAACCAAAGTTTCACTTTGATTTTTATAGTTTTAATTTATACAATTAAGACCCTGAAGTTCCAAATTGGTTCCAATGTATTGCCTCCATTAAAATTTTGGAGAAAAAGTGAGCACGCGAAGCTCATATCACCCCTTTTTAGAGAATAATTTTATCATTATTAGTTCTTATAGTTTAACTAAAGTTTTAATTTGGTCTCTAAAAATAACCAAGTGAGTTTTCCCGAGCTTTCTTTTCATTCAAATTGTTAGCGGATATTGACATGGGACTAAATTGGAAGGAAAGTGAAACTTCATAGTCCTCAATGTTTAAATGAAAACTATAGAGACCAAAGTGAAATTTCAATTCCCTCTTAAAAAAAGGGCCCCTTCTTAAAAATACAAATAATTTTACTTTGATAATGCTCATATGTTCACCATTGTTGTATAAAGTTGCTCACTTACGAATGATGTATTTGAACTTTGAATCTTAAAAAATTTATAGAGGAAAAAGAAAATAAGTAAGAAAGTATTTTCCCTGTCTTTTCCTGCTTTGAGTTCAGTTTCTTCTACCCTTGACTCAAATTCTCTGTAAAGAGACTGACACTTTTTTAATGTTGAAAGAAGACGTGTTATAAGTGTCTTTTAATTTTTGATCAAAATTTTTAATTAAGTATTGGTATTAATGGTAGTTTAATTATGGATTTAGAATATTTATTTTGGCAATCTATGATGTAGGGTAAAATATCTACATCTACGTAACTGTAACTGATACTCTAAGTTGGATATATCGCCTAAGAGACCACATCGCCATATCACCAATATAATTCTAGTCACTCATCGCATCATCACTCAGTTATTCATTTCGCCAATATATGTATGGGCACTATTTTTTGCCTCGCCAATAAGAGAGATCATCAACTTCGCATGATCGTAGCTTCTTTATAAGAACTCCATCTCCATAAGGAATTTACTCTCGTGAGACTCCTTATTTACCACGTCGCCTATAATCGCAAAATATTCTTCAAATGGCAACTTCCTGTTTTATCTTCGATATATTTAGGATATCTTTCCATACTTATCTTTGTGAGGATTTTATCGTGATCTTCTCACACGGCTCTCTATTCTCTAACTATATAAAGGTCACTTCCCCATCACAAAAAGGTACGTTGAATGCTCAATAAATAGCACAATGCATTATCACTTTGAGAGCTCTGCTATTTCACTTTGATTAGCTTCTTGTTACCTTGGTATAATTCTCACGCCAGAGGAATTTTGAGCGGCCTTGCCTCGACCGATAACGTTGCTTGTCTGCGCAGGTCGC
This sequence comes from Actinidia arguta var. hypoleuca, assembly GCA_030159115.1. Taxonomy (NCBI): domain Eukaryota; kingdom Viridiplantae; phylum Streptophyta; class Magnoliopsida; order Ericales; family Actinidiaceae; genus Actinidia; species Actinidia arguta. Next base: position 2,956,149 of record BRYE01000008.1, read on the forward strand.
TCGTCTTATTGCCGAGGTCCAATACCAAGCAGAAACAGCAATTCTGACTATTGGTTGCTTTTTCCAATTTTCTACCACAACTGTTCGGCGCTGTCTGTAGGAACCATAGTTCTCAACTTTCTATGTACCTGCGTAGCCGTTTGTTACCTAGACCAAGTATCAGCAGCCCTTTGGATAACAGAACTCAATTAATGCCCAACACCATCCAAACTCCGAATCTAGAGGGCCTCCACCATGAGATGCACAGTATTGTCGAATAGATAAGAATCATGAGTGAAAACAACGCTCGTTTGATACAGCACCTCGCCACAACCAATCCACCACCTTTAGTAGCACCTATCCCAAAAGTATATTGAACCCGCCGTTCTCATCAGTTAGGCAACGACAAATCTCAAACTAACCAAAGTACAGGCCAGGCACGTTCAAATAGAAATCGGCGATGTCGATCACCGAGTCCACGCCCCAAGCGAGAAAAAAAGTCATGTTACCTCAAAATCTCAGTCTTCAAGCCGAACTGATAAAATTGGAGGCAAGGAGACCAGGAGAAGAGGGAGGTTGCCTCACTGAGACGACTGAGCTCCTAGATGGCAGGATGAATCGACCATTCAGAAGATCAAAGACTTAGATGTCCGTATTGATGCCATCAACACTAGTGCGAGCACTCTAGTCTCCGTGAATGCGTTGATCAAGCAGACTGAATCTCCATTTACAGATAGGATAATGAGGACAAAGGTCTCTTCCAAATTCAAGTTGCCTACTGATGTACGAAGGAAAGACGGATCCTATGGACCACCTGAACTTATACAAGAGCTTGATGTCGCTCCAGGAATACTCTAACGAGGTGATGTGTAAAGCTTTCTCCGCTGCTTTGAAGGGATCGGTGAGGTCATGGTTCCGAAAGCTACCTCTAGGAACTATTGACTCATTTAGCGACCTTAGCAGGCTCTTCGTAGCCAACTTCATGAGCTGTTGAGTTAGGAAGAAGAATACCTCCCACCTCTTCAATGTTCATCAGAAGGAAACGGAAAGCTTGAAGGACTATGTTAAATGTTTCAACCAAATTGTCTTAGAAATGGAAGACCTAGTGACAAAGTAGTAATGATGGCCATGATGGAAGGACTTCACCAGGCCCTCTATTTGACTCCCTTTACAAGAATGTTCCTGAAACCTTGTCAACCCTTCAGAGCAAGGCTGACAAGTACATTGCTATAGAGGAATTAGCCGAGGCCAAACAAAGGAGACGAGGAAGAGATGACCACAAGAGAAAAGAGCTTGATTCCAAGTGGGCTAACTATAGAGATGAGTCAAAGAATAAGAGATCAGACCAGGACTCTAGGCGGAGAAATGATAGGTGACCCCGCACTCCACCTCGTTGTCACAAACTGATATTATCACCCCTCAACGTTTTCATCACCCAAGTACTAACGGAGATCAAGCACGAAGGTTCATAAAGTGGCCTGAAAAAATCAAGATTGACCCCCGGAAGAGAAATAAAAACAAGTATTGTGAGTTCCACTGAGACCATGGGCACAACAAGGAGGATTGTTTTCAGCTAAAGGAGCAAATAGCCAACCTCATCAAGAAAGGGTATCTGAGGAAGTATGTTACTAATCGCCCACAGCCTAACTCGCTAGAAAGGAGATATGAAGACAACAAACCCACGGCATGAGATATACAAATGATCCATGGTGGATTTAGATCAGGAGGATGTTCAAGCTCATCCAAGAAGAGACACGCCAGAAGCGCGAATGGGCAAGCTAAAGAAGAAGTTTATAATCTCTTCTCGCCAGCAGTCAGTACCCTCTAGCCCATAACCTTCACAAACGATGACCTGAAAGGCTTGCATCTCCCCCATGATGATGCCTTGGTCATCTCTACAATCATCGCCAATTAAACGTGTAAAGAACTTTGGTCGACAATGGAAATTCTATGGATATCTTGTTCATCTCGGCATTCGATAGGATGAAGATTGGGCTAGATAAGCTCCATTTTTCCCACACCCCTCTGGTTGAATTTGGAGGGAATACAACACACCCACTTGGATGGATCAAGTTGCCAGTAACCTTAGGGACGAACACCCACCAGACAACTATATGGCAAAACTTCATTGTGGTGGATTACCATTCTCCTTACAATTCGATCCTAGGTCTCCCAACTTTGGGAGGAGTCAAGGCCATCACCTCAACTTACCATTTGATAATGAAGTTTCCCACTTCAACAGGGGTAGGCCAAATGAGGGGCGACCAGAAAGTGGCCAGACAATGCTTCATCTCGACCATGAAAACTGAATCTTCCCCAAAACTAAATGCCCAATAGCAATTACAGATTGGAGAGGCCGAGGTGGAGGCATTGAGGGATGAAGTGGAAGAGATTACCCTTGCTGATCCTAGGAAAAACAAAGAATACCAAGCCTTTGGAAGAAGTTGTTCCAGTCTCAATACATTCAGACTACCCAAATCGCCATGTTATGATTAGGACAAAGTTGACTGAGGAGTTGTGAAGTGCTCTGGTGGAGTTTTTGAAAAAAAAATTATGACGTCTTTACATGCTCTCAGGGCGATGTGCCAAGAATCGAACTCAGGTCATGCACAAGCTGTTCACCAAACCTGACCATCCTTCAATTCGCCAGAAGAGAAGGAAGTTTGCCCCTGAGCGCCTGAAAGTCATAGAAGAAGAAGTGGTTAAGCTCATCAAGGCCAATGTCATCAGAGAAAGCCGCTATTTTGGATTGGCTCGCCAACGTTGTTGTCGCCCCCAAAAAAAGAGGGAAAGTGGAGAGTATGCGTTGAATTTGCCAACCTCAAATAAGACGTGTCCAAAAGATAATTTTCCTTTGCCAAAGATTGACATGATCGTTGATGCAACTTGCAAGCATGACCTTCTTAGCTTCATGGACGCCTTCTCTGGTTATCACCAGATCAAGATGTATCCTCCCAATGTAGAGAAGACTTCCTTTATCATAGAGAAAGGGTTATACTGCTATAAGGTCATGCCTTTTGATTTAAAGAATGCGGGGACGACATACCAAAGACTGGTAAATAAAATGTTCAAGAAGTTAGTTGGAAAAACTATGGAGGTTTACATAGATGACATGCTCGTCAAAAGTCTCAAAACTACTGATCACATCGCCCACCTAGAGGAAGCATTTAGCGTCCTGCAGAAGCACCGAATGATGCTAAACCCTTCCAAATGAATCTTTGGTGTCTCCTTGGGAAATTCTTTTGGCTTCTTGGTGACTAAACTAGAAATTAAAGCAAATCCGAACTAGATTTGAGCTCTGCTGGCCATGAACTCACCCAGAAATATACATGAGGTGCAGCAACTAACTAGGCGAGTAGCTGCCCTTAACAGATTCATCTCCAAATAAGCGGACAAATGCTTACCATTCTTCAAATTTTGAGAAAAAATTAGGCTTTCCAATGAACAGATGAATCCAAGGAAGTGTTCCAGTTGTTTAAAGAATATTTTGGCTCGCCACCCTTGCCCATAGTTCCTACCATGAGCGAGAAACTCATTGTTTACCTATTCGTCTCGCCAATAGCAGTAAGTGCAGTACTTATCCAAGAAGAGAACAAAATTCAAAAACTAATATATTATGTTAGCAAAGTCCTCATGGGAGTTGAGACAGATACCTGAAAATTGAGAAGCTCGTCTATGCCCTTCTAATCGCCACTAGAAAACTTCATCACTATTTTCAGGCACACCCCATTGCAGTGTTGAATGATCAACCCTTAAAGCAGATTCTCTAGTGACCTAACACCTCAGGAAGGCTCCTTAAATGGTCTATTGAGATGAGTGTGTTCCATATTGATTATATGACAAGAATACTAGTCAAAGCCCAAGCATTGGCCG
>BRYE01000008.1:2965000-2987500 GCA_030159115.1 Actinidia arguta var. hypoleuca
CGACTCATGCAAAAAAGAAGTATCATTGAAAATTGTAAGTATTACAGATCGCCATTACAAGGAGGAAAAATTTTATAAATATTTTACAAGTATTCAAGGACAAAGGGGCTGATATTCTCCTTGTCTTTCTCCTGTTCCTCCCCTTTCTCCTTGTCTCCCTCGTTCTCCTCAGCCGCCTCTTCCTTCTCGATTATTTCATAGTCCAAGTCCATGTTGTCAAGGTCAATACCGAGGTTGGGATGATGATAAGCCAGTTGCCTCTTACAAAAATCAAAGCCCTCACCAAAGTATTTAGAAGCAGCATTCTCTACTTCTTCTTGATAGTCTTTCGAGGATCTTAACTCGTCAAGAATTCTCCTCTGGGCAAAGGCCTCATTCTTCTTTAGCTCGGCAACCTCCACCTCTAACCTCGTCACAGCCTTAGACTTTTCCTTCAGCTCTTCGACCACCTTCTAATCCCGCTCGCTGAACTCAGCCAAAAGCCCTTCTAGCTCAATAGCCTAATTTTTAGCTTAAGTCATCTCCATCTCGGCAAACTCAGCTCGAGCGGCCTAAAAGGCAGCATCAATTTCTCTATCTCTATGTCAGACTTCGAGGGTGGACCTGAGTACAACCGTTTGCTACAACCAAGTCCTCATGAGCACCATAAGTCAACGAGAATACAAAAACGAGAGCCAATGATAGAAATAAACGGATACCTGGCCAATAATGTGAAGAAATTTTGTAACCACCTGATCCAAGCTGAGTTTTCAACCCTCTCCCTATCAATGGAAAGGGTCACCCCGTCCAGAATCTTCTCGGCCACGGAAGCACTCACCATCACGGATAGGGATGGCAATTTCCCCAAAAAAGACGGATCCCCACCCCGCCCTAACCCGACCCTAATAGGGTGAATTTGGGGTAGAGATAGTGTAACTTGGGTTTGTTCGGGTTTAGCCCACCCCTACCCCTACCCCCACCCCGACCCCAAACTCGAACCGGCCTGATTATGTGTAAATAGTCAAAATTACCCTTATTTTTAAAAATATACCATAATATCCTTACTATATATATAATGATATAATTTTTTATACCATTTATAAATATATATATATATAATTAAGAAAAATAAACGGGGGTTGGGGAGGGAACCCGCCCCATTGCCATCCCTAATCACGGAGGCTTCAATCCCCAACGCATCTCTTGGCCTGGCCAAGGTGCCCTCCCTGGGGCTATCAGCCGTGTGGTTCCCCTGCTCGTTGTCCTATTGGATTTGGCCTTCTTAGCATCAGGCAGCGTCATGACTTCTTTCCCCTTGGAATCATCGATTTTGCCCTTTTTAGTGGGTGAGGAGTCAGAAGCCTCTTCCTAGGGTTATTTTTATCGAATTACCATGCCCTTGGTGGATGAGGTGGCAACCCTCACTGTCTTTCTTCTCTTCTACTTTCTTGGCAAACTTTACTAAACTGATCCTCTTTGATATAGCTGCAAAACAAAAACTAACATCAATACAAGAAAGAGGTGAAACACTTAAGAAAAATAGAGATACTACCATCCGATCTAAGCTCAAGATGTAGCCCTGGGTCTGACCAGGATTCTGATTTACAGTCCAAGCTGGAGCTCAAACTAGATGGTGCCAAACCTAATATGGGATCTTGGACTTTTCCCCCTAACAACCTTAGTAGGGTCAGATCATGAAGGCAAGGGATGTTCATCTCGAGAAGGGTGGGACTCACCCTTGTCTCCCGAAGCAACAACTGCACCATCTCCAAACTTGTCATTGTCCCAGCCACTGGATGACATCTCAGCGCTGCCAGGGACAAAGAACCGTTGAAATGTCCTAGAACCAATGACGGCTGGAACGTCGAAGTATCCCTCCAATCCTATTTTATTGAAAATCTTTTGCGACCTCTTTTTTTTGGTGTCGATCAGGATAGGCAATTTTTTATAATGTTTTCCTAGAAAATAAACGTCTGTTAGCATTAGGCGAGATGATGCACTTAACAAAAATAACATAAAGTAAAAACAAGGTTGACCTGGGGTGCTCTATGACCTCGGAGCCCGTGGAACTCCTTCACCCTGGGCCATGCTCGGAAAGAACTCTTAGTCAGCTCTTGAGACAAAGACAAATCTCTTCTTCCATCCTTTAACGTTACTGGGAGACCCATTGATCAAGTTTTTGCCCGGCCTCGCCTTGAAGTAAAGCCACCTCGAGTCTAGCTTTGCACTTTTGAATAGGGTGTAAAGACATCTAAATTCATTGAGGGACAAATGGCGCCTAAAGAATCGCCATATCACCAATACACAAACAACATATCACCACGCATTGGGAGAGAGTTGGGCAAGACAAATGTTGTAAAAATTCAAGATTCTTCTAATGGTGGGGTGAATTGGGAATCTTAGGCCGACGAGGAAAATAGCTTCATAAAAAGCTACCTCGCCTTGGCGAGCAGACAATACAATCTCTCCCTCCTCAAGGATCCTGATTTGGATCCCGGCCGGGAAGAATAATTTTTCCTCAGGCAATCCAAGTCGTCCTGAGTCATGACATTGACCTCTTTTTCAAGAGGAGAGTTAGCATCCATCTCGGGGTCCTCCATGTGGTCTGAAGGACCATCCCGACCAGGGGATTCCTCCGGAGGATCTTCTCTAGGCGAGGGAGGGAGTTAATTTACCTCATCAGTCGAGAAGAATTTTTTTCCTAGGTGTTCGGATATCCAAGATGGCAAGAAATCCTCTAAGTTTCCTAAGTCTCCTACCTCGGATCTACTGGACATACCCAAAGTTAAAATTGGAGATGAAGCTAGCAGGCCATACTTATTGAAAGACAGGCATCGGCGAGCTAACGAAGGATGAGCTAACGAGGGGTGAGCTGAACATCAGGGCTGGAGCAACAATTCGATAGAACAAGTAAAAGAGTACAAATGAAGGGGGAAACCCCCTATTTATAAGAAGTACCAAGGGTTGAGATCTATCTGCATCAACAGTTCAGATCGCACGACGTTTTGAGTTTTGAGGACGAAAATCGTCACTCCTGCCAAAAGTTTTCGCCATTCCTTTCAAAACATGCCAAAACATCATTCCATCATTAATGCAGTCTACCACGTGTCATCCAATAGGCACGCCCTCATTGCTCGCCCACATCATCAGGAGGAAGTTACTTCATTTGCTACTCGTAGATCTCAAGTGTTCCACATCGACATCTCGAGTAGGGGGCTACTGATGTAAGGTAAAATATCTGCATTTGCGTAATTGATACTATAGGTTGGGTATATCGCCTAATGGACCACATCGACATATCACCAATATAATTTTGGTCCCCCATCGCATCATCACCTAATTGTTCATCTCGCCAATATATGTATGGGCACTATTCTTCGCATCGCCAATAAAAGAGGTCATTTACTTTGCCTGATCATAACTTCTTCATAAGGACTCCATCTCCATATGAAATTTACTCCTGTGAGACTCCTTCTTCACCACGTCGCCTATAATCGCAAGATGTTCTCCAAAGGGCAACTTCTTGTTCTATCTCCGATATATTTGGGATATCTTTCCATGCTTATCTTCCAGAGAATCTTGCCATGATCTTCTCACATGGCTCTTTATTCTCCAACTATATAAAGGCCGCTCTCCCATCATAAAAAGGTACGCTCAATGCTCAATACATAGCACAGTGCATTATCATTTTGAGAGCTCTACCATTTCACTTTGATTAGCTTCTTATCGCCTTGGTCTAATTCTCACGCCGGAGGGATTGTAAGCGGCCTCGCCCCGGCCGATAACGTTTGTTCGTCTACGCATGTTGCACGTCTTGTTGCCAATGTCCAGTACCGAGGAGAAGGAGCAATTCTAATTGTTGGTTGTTTTTCCAAGTTTACTACGACAACAGTCTAGATATTTGAAATGTTTGTTGAGGTATTTAAAAGGTTTGTCTAGTTATACTAATATGAAGGATTTGTCGGAACACGTTTAGAATTAATTAGCAATATTGAATAGTTAATCTTTGTAATACCAATAAATATATGATTGGAATGAAATGAAAGAGTTTTGTGATTCTAGAAAATATTTATTGCAAGTTTCTTTTGCTTGGAGTGAGTAAGTCCTCCTATAACAAGCATGTGGCCTGGTCGCGTCAAGTCACAAACGCGATTAGTATCGTCAAGCAAAATCCGTTATCCCTAATTGAGCGAACCGCATGCATAATGAAGAATAATAATCAACTATAGAATGAATTCGTAAAATAGATTTCATTTAGAGTATCTAAAAAAGTGGGCAAATAAAGTAACCCAATTGGATATCCCTTGACCCCTTAACAGCATTTGTTTTGATTCTCTCTCTTTGATCTCATGACTTAGCACAATCTAAGGGTATTTTTTAGTATATGTTACATAGTTGAATATTCAACCTATATAGCGAAAAGTCAAGGACTTACATATACAAAGTCTATAAGGATTTGAACCTACAATTTAGACAATGGTTACCATTCTTCAAGGTCAGGAAGGCTCGTCCTACTAATCTTTGTGCTAATTCCCGAATGGCTGGTCTTTAATTTGAGATATTCAAATTGGAAACCTCATAGATGAAGATTCAAGTTTTACCCGCTAAACCAACCCCAAAACAACAGCTAGAGATTCTTTTTTCCTCTCTATTCTATTTAACAACTGTTTTTCAGCTCCATCAACACCATTCATCTGGGTTCTACGCATTATGTCTAGCGTCATTATACTTAACTTATGCTTAAATTTAATGTGTTTAGGCTATCATTAGACTATCACACGCATTAAGGGTTGTTTTGATCATGTTTCAAGCTATTTTGCCTATACTAGATCGATTTTTTGGCCCCACCACTCCATATAAAGTCACTAGAGTATTTTTCATGTGATTTATTCTGGGTGTATAAACTAACTCAACAAAATTAAGAGACATTTGAAACTTAGATGTATCTATTTTTATTATAAAGTCAACTAATACATTTCGTGTAGACGTTTATTTGAAGCTGCCTCCTGCATTTTGGATTTCCGATTTCTGAAAAAACGAACTTATTTGATAACTTTAACAAGTGTTTTCCTTTGGTAACTGAAAGGGTAAAGTTGTAAACCTGAAATCCCTAATTCAGTTATGTTTAAAACTGCTAGCAGTTTCTAATAGTTAACAATGTTGAGAACCTCCACAATCACCATTGAACAGTTTTGATTTTGATTTTTGAATTTTGATAGCTTTATATGTTTTTAAATTTTTACTTTCTGATTCATTATCCATTATAGGTACTCTTCTGAGTGCAACTATTGTGAATTGGCCCAATTTGGTCAAGCATTTTAAAAAATTTTAAACTGTTCCAATTTCAAAAAAAATTGGGCCGTTTAACAAAAATTATATACCGGTTTCTCTTGACGATGAATCTAAAATATAAAAATCTTATTCAAAATTGAAAAACAATTCAATAAAAACAAAAAAAAATAACTAATTTGTCAATTAAAATTAAGTTTTATTTTGTTAATCAACTAAGAAAAAATTACATTTTCAGACTAGCTCTTTAATTGAAAGGAAAAGTACAAAATTAGGGTTAAGATAAAAAAATATAAAATTTTGATGAAGCCATTAAAAAATTTACTAATACCGAAAAAACTCAAAATTCAAAATATCTAAAAAATATTTTTTTTAAAAATGCTAATTTGGGCCAATCTTTTTGTTTGTGTATCTGTATTTTCAATATTGGATGAAATTCTTCTTCAAATTAACTCAAAAATATCTTATCTGGGGCCCTGTAATCATTTAGGTGTCAAACGCAAAGAGAATTGCAACCTAATACGCATAGAGTCTGCATATCTGCATGCGTATGAATCATGATTACGCATTTACATATATGCGTGCGTGCTTATGTGTGTGTGTGTGTGTGTGTGTGTGTGTGTGTGTGAGAGAGAGAGAGAGAGAGAGAGAGAGAGAGAGACCTGTTTGACGGAATCGGCTATCTCGGGACCGATGCCGTCGCCGGGGAAGAGAGTGGCGCGGATCAGATCGGAGCCGGACGCGGTGAAGAAGAAGCTGCGATCGAAAGATGACGAAACCCTAGCTCGACCGCTAGGGTCTGTCCCATCGCTCCGAAGGACCCGTCTCACGATTTGGGAAATATATATTGAGAGAGAGAGAGAGAGAGAGAGAGAGAGAGAGCAGAGCATACACCTCTGGATATATAGCAAAATGTATGTCAGTCTACTGGGTTGACTTTCTTCAATCATATCCAATAGGAGAGTGCCACGACACCTGCTGAACGGGAATTTGTGCTCGCGATTATGTACATGTTTAGCTATTTTGCGTAGAAAAAGTTATTGGAATTATTGGTAATAATTTTCAAGAACCAATCATTTGACGTTATAGACTATTTAAAAAAAATCATTTAACTTTATATACTTGGAAAGTATTTTAGATCTCGTTTTGGACCCATTTTGATAATCTAAAACGTTTTTATCATAGACATCATCAAAAATTTTAATATTACAAAAAATAACGTTGATCAGATATAGATCAATGGTTGATCAATCTCAATTTATACAAAAAAATAAATATAATTATGTGTCATACTTATTTATTAACTTATAAAACAGTATTGAACAAATATCAATTTGTATCTAATCAATATATTTGTTTATTAGATTGATCTTCATAATAAAATTTACAATACGAACGATTTGAATTATCAAAATAGTCTCAAAATGCTTGGACCGCAGATAAACTCTGTCCTTTTTCTTAAAAAATAAAATTTGAAAAAGTCAAATGGCACTCAAAAAGAAGCTAGTTATTGTTTTATGCAAGGGTTATCAGAGATGAGCTCGTGTTCGGCTTGTTCAAAACTTATTTGAAATTAGTTTATTATATAAGCTTGACACGTTTTTTTGGCACATTAAAGAATATTTGGTAACGTGTTTTTTTTGTGTGTGTGTGTGTGTGTTTGTGTAATTTTTGTTTTAGTTTGTTTTATTTTTTATAAAATAGAAACTAAAATTGTGTTTGTATTCACTTATTTTTAAACTATTTAATAACAAAAATGTGTTTGTGTTCACTTTTTTTAAAATTATTTTAAAAAAAAGTGATAAAAAAAAAAATGAAGGTGGAGGTAAAGGAAGTGGCGGTGATGGAAGTGGTGGTGACGGTGAATGAGGTGGTGGTGGTGGCAATGGCGGTGGAGGAGGAGGACGAAGAGGAGGAGGAGGCGAAAGAGGTGGCGGCGGTGGAGGTGGAGGTGGAGGAGGAAGAGGTGGCGGGGCGGTGGCGGAGGAAGAGGTGGTGGCGGTGGTAGTGGTAGTGGTTGAAAAAATTTGGATAAAATTTATTTGAAAACAAAACAAAAACATATTTTTCTTGTTTTTACTATTTCAAAAATAGTAAAAACAATTTTGCCTTATTCTCATTTATTTTTTGCAACACAAACAAATTTTTTATTTTTATTTAAAATAAAATAAAAATAAAATAATTAACAAACATCTCCGAAGCTTTCAAATCAAATTTAAATAATTTATTATTCAACTTAATATATAAGCATATAATATTTAAAATATTCAAATTAATTGAGCTGAGTTCAAGTACCTTTGACATAGTTTCACCTAATGAACTCTATGAAGGTAAAGGAGTATCAATTCTAGCTTTTTAAAATCACATGCAATTTTGCCAACACAGAATTACTCAATAAACTCTATGACATGATTTGGTAGTTATTTAAGCAAAACCTTCCAAAACTTTATTAGATTTTGAGTACAATAATAATAATATACAAATAAAATACATATACCAAACTATTATAGAAATAATACGACAAAATATAAGCTTTTTAACTTCAAACAAAATACCCATGGATTTTTCTTTTATTTACTAAAATGTCATTGCCATATCTATCTTGTATAATGTTTTGTGTAAGAATATTATTTTTCTTTTCAACACTTTCTAACTTTTGTTTTTAAAATGGCAATTTTAGATATAAGTTCAGTTACAACAAACGCTCCACATATCCCATATAAAGAGAATGACAGAGATTACTACTTTTTAACAGAGATTAATGAAATAACATGTATCAATCAAACAAAATGAGTTAATCTTGTTTGTGGAAAAGTCCCGAAGTACTTGGTTTGAAAACCCCCATAAATAAATTTCACAACACTTCGAATTCTTCATTATTGGCAGAAACTGAGAATTTTACATCACAAGTGATACATAACATAGGCAATACAATTCAATAACAAGATCACAAAAACAAACGAGTAGAAGAAAAAGGAATAAAAACAATGACCCGACATAGTAAATTTTGACTTAACAGATGGGAAGAGGAGCACCATTCCACTCCTTGAGACAATCCATCAGTGGATCAATCATCTTCCCCTCACACATCGCGGTGAAAACCTTGTCGAACTCCTCCCCCGGTGTCCGCACCTTCTCTCCAGTCAAAAACCCAGCCCCCAAATCCTCCCTCACAAGCTTGTACAATGGATAAGATCGGCACTCCTTAATCCGGTTTGCAATCATCGGATTCCCACTCTCCACTGCTGCCCTAGCACTCTCCACCTCCTTAGGCAAAATCGCCTTTAGCTCCTCCTCGAAAGCCCCAATCTTTTGGAAGATTGAAGTGCTTAAATTCTTCTCACCATCGCCATTTTTCAAGGCATGGTCGACTAGGACATGCCTCAATTTTTGCATCAACGGGTAGGTTGCGCTGCAGGGGTCATCGATGTATGCAAACACGTATTCGCGGTCCACTACTCTCAACAAGTCCTTCTCAGAAAACCTTGAAGGGTGAAGTTCTCCGTTAACGCCCATGGTTAGGACGCGCTTGGCTACTTGGCTCACGGTGCTCTTGACCGCGTTCTTCAAGTTCTCCTCCAAATGCCTCAAGTCTATGGCTTGGCACAGGGCTACTAGATAAGTAGAGGACATGAGCTTTAGTATGTCAATAGCTTCAGCGGTTTTTCTTGATGAGATGAGGCCTAATGAGTTCACATCTTGGTTGTGTTGCTCGGCGCTTTGCACGTGGTTGGTCACCGGATTGGCAAGAAATTGGAGCTCAGAGCAATAAGCAGCCATGGCAATTTCGGCCCCTTTGAACCCATAATCCAAGCTCGGGTTTCGTCCCCCAGAGAGATTCGAGGGCAACCCATTGTTGTAAAAGTCGTTGACAAGCTCCGAAAATTGTGCAAACATCAATTTCCCTATCGAGGCGATGGCTAAACGGGTGTTGTCCATGGAGACCCCAATGGGGGTACCTTGGAAGTTGCCACCATGTAAGGCTTTGTCCCTTGAGACATCGATCAAGGGGTTGTCGTTTACGGAGTTTATCTCTCTCTCGATGGACTTGGTCGACGATCGGATGACTTCAATTTGTGGTCCCAACCACTGGGGAGACGTTCGGAGGGCATACCGGTCCTGTTTTGGTTTTTGCAAGGGGTCCATTTCATGGAGCTTTTGGGCTGCCTTAACATAAGCACTTCCATCCAAAATGTGTTCCATAATAGCAGCGGCCTCTATTTGCCCGGGGTGGTGCTTAAGTTTGTGAGTCAAATGGTCCGTAAATTCAGGCTTTCCTTGCATAACTTCTGCAAAAATCGCCGACAGAATTTCCGACAACACTGCAAGAATGTTACCCTCGAAAAGGACTATAGAGGCCAAGCCGGAACCAACCGCGGTGCCATTGATCAATGCAAGGCCTTCCTTGGGCTGCAACTCGAAAAAACCGCCCTCGACCCCGGCTAGGCTGAATGCCTGCTCGGCATTTAGGGTTTCCCCGGTTGGCCCGACGGCCTTTGAGTTTGGCCGACCGGTCAAAAGTCCAGCGATGTAAGATAGGTGGAGCAGGTCACCGGAGGCGGTGATCGAGCCACGTAAGGGCAAGCATGGGGTGATGTTTGTGTTGAGGAATTTGGTAATGGCTTCCAAAATTTCGAACCTAATGCCAGAGTAACCCTGGAGGAGAGTGTTGATCCGTACGAGCATCGCCGCTCTCGTAGCTGAGTGGGGGAGCGTGTGGCCATCGCCGAATATTCCAACATTCATGAACCTGGCATAAGAATATTTCATTGCATAAGGTCAGATATAGGTTTTTGAATTAAAATTGCATATAATTAATAAAATCACATATTTATGAGTATGAAAAAAACCCGATCCAACCGCTTTGTTTTTTTTTTTTTTAAATTGATCAGTTTACGGTTAGAAAAAATCAAACCGTTCCCTCACAATTCGGTTTATTATTTTTTTTTGTCCGAATCACGGTTAAAAATCAAATGGAACCATGAATTTTATTTTTAAATTTTTTAGTTTAAGTTACGTTTTTTTAGTTTAGAGGTTGTATGTTTATTAGTGTATAATATACGGAAATAATAAAACCAAATTAATTTGGTTAAAAAAAGCCGTTACTCACAGTTCCGTTAATGGTTTGTCCCCAAATCGGATCAAATCGAACTGCCATCACAATTTCTTAGAGAGAGAGAGAGAGAGAGAGAGTTTACCTAATGAGTTCCTTCTGAAGAGCGCCGCCTTGTTTGGTCCTCCGATGCGAAGTGGCCCCAAACCCGGTCGTAATACCATAACTGTCCGTACCTTTGTTCATACTCTCCATAACCCAATCGCTGCTCGCCTTCACTCCCGCCCTCGCCGACTCCGCCAGCTCCACCCTCACCTCGCCGTCCGCTGCCGCCGCGATCGCCGCCACCTGCCCTATCGTCAGCGTCTCGCCGCCCAGCGGCACCACCGCCTTCCGGTACTCCGCCACCATCCGCTTCACCTCCTCCAGGTGGCTCCCCTTCAGCGATTCCGCCGCGAGCCCCCAATTGAGCGGGTCGCTGATGCAGAAACCCGGACCCGACCCGTTCAACCCGTGCCCGGTTTCCGCGATGGAGCCCATTCTGTTGAAGGAATGAAACTGAAACGCTTTGCTGGGGAAAGTTCAAAATGTCAGTTCGGCCCTTAACTTGGACCAAATTGAGGGAATTTGGAAAGTCACGGGTCGAAAGTGGAAAACCAAAGGGATATTAAGCCACACAAAAGCAAACTTGAATTGATGCACCAAACAAATCTAGGGAGAGAAATAGGGGAAATGAGGAGTTGGGCCTTCAAAATGACAATTCTACCCTTCGAAAAAATCAAGAGAAAGAGTGGAAACGCAAGGTTGGCTTGGGAGTTCCTGAGCTTGAGGTGCGAGAGGCATGTGATTTATATAGATGAGTGCTGGTGGGAATGTATATACATACACATATAGATATAGATTTTTGGTAGGTAGGCATAAGGGGAGTTAGGAATTGGAGGGTGTGGTGGGAGGTGCCAAAATGGGTTGGTGGGGAAGCAATCTGGACCGTTGATATTGTAGGGTTGGACGGCTGAGATGGATATGGTTTGGTTTGGAAGGGTGGGCCACCGAGTCCAACGTGTGTTCTTACTCGTCAAACCATGACAAATGAGAAGGAAAGGAGGGGTGGTTGGGGGGGGCTTGAAAATGGTCAAAAGTTTTTCAATTTATATTTAATATAAAAAAAAGGGTAACACTTTATTTTTTTGGTGAATGGAGAAAATTAAATTAAATGTACTTGCTCATTTTTAATGGGAAACTAAACAAAATAATTAAAATTACAAGAAAAGTCTAGGGGGTAACCAATTAAATCTTGTATTTTTTGTTTCAGCATAATAAACCATACATTTTTTTTTACCCGTCACAATTTGAATTATCCGTCAGTCTCTATTTATATTTTTTGACCACACTAAATGATTTTTATCGAAACAATTGGGAAAACAAAGACGCATGAATTAGGGCCCCAATTCACTTGATTTTTGCTTGAAATTCAATCTTTTTTTCTCCCAATTTTTGCAACTTTTTCTCTAATTTTTGCTGGGACATATGTCCTAATGGTAAGGATTAGACCTTTCTGAGGGCTCCAATTCCTGCAATGTTATTTCTTTAATTGTTTTGATGAGAATCACTTAAGGCAGTTAAGTTAAATAAACGAAAGTTGACGAATGATTCAAATTGTAACGAGTTAAAATACTCAAGATTTAATTTATTAAAGTTGACGAAGTTCAAACCATGGGGCCTTTTTGTAATTTTTCTTTTTTTTCCTTTCGAGGAATGCCTATTTTCAATTCTTCTATTTTCTATTTTCAGAATTAATTATTTATAATATTTTTATTACAAAAATTAAAAACAAAAATATTCACCATCTTCATATCTTATTTACACATTAGAGAAAATAATTTTAGTGAATTTGACAACATCTTATTGTTTTTTTCTCAAAAGCGAGTTCTTTTGTAAAATAATATCAGAAAATTAATTTCAAACATCATAAACCAAACCAAACAAGTTGAAAAAAATTTGGCAAAACTTAGAGTTTTTAACCAACAACCAAACACATCACCAAACCAAAATGTGTAGGTAAGCACGGAATCTTGATAAATACTTCCCTTTTCTTCAATTTTTTTTTTCTTTTTTGACTAAAAATGGCTTTCATCTTTCAAAATAGGAACATAAGGTTGATGACTTGAGGGGGTCTTCATATGGCTTTTCCCTATAAAACAGGTTGTAACTTTTGTTACATTGACTAATTACATACAAACAAAATATTTTTTTAATTTTTCGCATGTTCATATATCAAATGAAGTGGCTAATTCTAAATTTATGATTTCGAAACTAATAAAAAAAAAAAACAATTGGAGTTATAATTTTTTATAGAGTGATGCTACATATATATAAAAAAAATTACATAGATTTTTTATACAAAATAATTTGGCCGATAATTCTAAATGCAGCAATAACAATAGCATTACTCGTAATATCAAAACTATCACTGGCACACCACCATTGCCCCAACAATTCATTATTTTCATATATTATTAATTGTTTATTGAAAATTATTTTGGGGAATTTGAAGATATCATTTTAATATTTTCTCGTAATTGCGTTCATTTTTCTGAGAAATTTTCAGAAAATAAGTTTCGAAAATGATCAATAAAATACTTTTTTCTAAAAATCATTTTGTAGTACTGATTCTGAAAACTAAACCGAATAAAGTTTTTAAGAATTTTGATGTAGAGTTTTCAATTAAAAAATATTTTTTTTGAGTTAACAGGGTATTTAAAAAAATAATTTTCTAAAAATTCAGTTTCTTCTACCTTTGACTCAAATTCTCCGTTAAGAGACTAACTCCTCTTTAATGTCGAAAGAAAACGTGTTATAAGTGTCTTTTAATTTTTTATAAAAGTTTTTAATTAAGTATTGATATTAATGGTAGTATAATTATGGATTTATAATATATATTTTGACAATCTAGATAGTTGAAATGTTTGTCGAGGTATTTGAAAGGTTTATCTAGTTATATTAATATGAAGGATTTATCGGAACACGTTTAAAATTAATTAGCAATATTGAATAGTTAATCTTTGTAATACCAATAAATATATGATTGAAATGAAATGTAAAAGAGTTTTGTGATTCTAGAAAATATTTATTGACAAGTTTCTTTTGCTTGGAGTGAGTAAATCCTTCTATAGCAAGCGTGAGGCTTGGTCGTGTCAAGTCGCAAATTCGATTAATAGCGTCGAGCGAAATCCGCTACCCCTAATTGAGTGACATCCTGAGACTATCCTATCCTTGCAAGTTCTGACTTGCATTACCGTATGCATAATGAAGAACAATAATCAACAATATAGAAAGGATTCGTAAAATAGAGTAAATAATGATTCATGCTATTACCTTTCATTTAGAGTATCTAAACAAGTTGGCAAATAAAGTAACCCAATTGGTTATCCCTTGACCCCTTAATAGCATTTGTTTTGATTCTCTCTCTTTGATCTCATGACTTAGCACAATCCCCTGGTTCAAAATTTCACTTGCAACTTTTCATTCTCTTATACTATATTAATTGCAAAAATAAAAAATAAAAGGTTTAACCACAGGGTGGTCTCTAGAGTTTAATCCTCCAAAGTACTTTTTAGTAGATATATATAGTCGGCTACTCAACTTATACAGCAATAAGTCAAGGATTTACATATCTCAAGTCTGTAAGAATTTGAACCCACAATTAAGACAATAGGCACCTTTCTTCAAGGTCTGAAAAACTCGTCCTACTAATCTTCGTGTTAATACCCGAATGACTAGTCAGATATTCAAACTGCAAACCTCATAGTTGAAGCTTCAAGTTTTACATGCTAAACCAACTCTGAAACAGCCACTAGAGATTTGGGATCTATTAGAGGTAATCAACATGGTACTATAAACATCGCCCACCATCAATGTCAGAGGGTAAGCTGGGGCTGTCGTGCTTTATGTCATCAATTGTCATTCTATGGTTAGCAATAGCAGCTTAAACTTTCCTTTCAATACCAACACTTGCCATTTCCCTTTGTATGGTCAAGAAGAATCCACCTTTCCTTTCTTTTATGTGGAGATATTTTAGTTGGAAACCAAACCCACCTACCCTTTTGTGCACGAGTTTCTCTTCAAGTGGAACTTGGTGGTTGTTGCAACATCTTTGTGGTGAAATTTCTTGGTTTTAGAACACAAGATTTCCCTATGAATTTCTCAATTATCTTCTACATTATTTTTTAGAACATGTAATTACTGTTCCATATTTCTGATTTATTAATTTATTTTGGGATGTCCAAAAATATATATGTCTACTTTCAAAAAGCCAACAAAAAAATATGCATTTTTTTTCTTCTACCATTTATTTTCTATAACATTTCAACCAAAAAAAAAAAGTCGAAAGCAATTATTACAGGGATAAAATTAAAAAGTCAACATAAATTAAACGTATGTTCCCTCAAAAATTAAATTTTCTAAAATGGACCAACAATATAAGACAGATGGAGTAATTATCAAACTAAATCAAATTAAGTCCGTATCTCAATTAATTGAGATCGGCTACATGAATTATTTTTCAGCATTTATCTTTGCCAATGCCCAAGGGTTATACGTTTCGTTAAATTTAATAAATTTGTATCTTTTCTCTCTACAATATCTCATGTCAATTTAGGTCTTTCTTTATTCATAGCATTTCTATTAACAATAATCATAATAATTTTTTTTCATAATTGCATTCACAAGTCTTTGATATATGTATCCAAACCACCTTAATATATTTTATCACTTAAAAGAATCTGAAAAGTAATTTTAGTTTTATTAAAAAATATATATTTTTTCAATTTCTCTACAAAATATAAATAAAAAAAATAAAAAATTCTGTCAAAAAATTAAAAAAAATAATAATCTACCTAAATATACAATTTACTCTGGTTGCAGACCATGATTGCCACATGGGGCCTACAAGGGCTGACGATTGTGGATTATGAACACTTTAGCTAACTACTACCATTTGAAACAATGCAAGAGAGAAGAAAACATTATCCACTCCTTGTTGGTTGTTGCACTAGGTTTTGATTTACTTTTATCTCTTAATTTAATATTTGATGCGACTTAATTGATAGTCGTTGGATATAACTGCTCATTTATTGGACTCATTGTAACAATAATTGTGAATACGCTACGTCAAATAAAAAATAAAAAATATTAATAAAAACAAATCGTAACGTAGCATTGTTGTTTATGTCTAATTCATCAAACGTGTGTTTTTGGTCCTCATGGTAATCCAATCATTGAGTTCATTGTTTTTTTGGGATAAATCAATCACACCCCTTTAGATTCAAAGATGGCAATGGCATTTTGATCCATTCCAAGTAAGAATACTTGTAACGTGAGAAAGATTTTTGGGTGGTGTTTGGATTAAGAATTTATTTGAGAAAAAGAAAAACGAAAGGAAAAATTAATGGATTAAATTTTTCAGAATTAATTTTTTTTCTTCAATTTTTCTTTCCCTCTACAAATTCCTCCATAAATATTTGACCAAATCTAGACTTATATCTATTAGCATAAAGAATTTACTAAGAAGAGAACCAATGATTACCATATGAGACCCGTTTGATAATGCTTAAAAGCTAAAAATTTTTTAAGCTTGTTATCAAAAAAGTCAAGATTTTTTGAATTTTTTTCTTTTCTAACTTTACTTTAGCTAAAAATAAGCAAAAAAAGAAAAAAAAGAAAAAAGAAAAAAGAAAAAAGAAAAAAGAAAAAAGAAAAAAAAAATTGACTTTTTTGCTTATAAATTTAAAAAAATCCAACCAAATAGCTAGTACCAAATGAAGCCTAAGATTAACACAAATGATTGTGATAACTATACGTGTGTAGATAGATAGATAGATAGATAGATAGATATAGATATACGTATATGTATATTTATATGTTGAGTTCCGTTATAATACACATCTTGTAATACGCACTTCATGACTAAAGGTTTATTGATTCATAATTAAAATCCAAATCTCATATTTATTTCGTCCCCTTTTGTTGTGGTTATTTAGGGAGTTTCAACTTTTAAGCAGATATGCAATTAATCCATTCTAAAATGGAAGGATGAACAAATTAATAGAGGACAGATGGAGTAACTTGGTCCAGAACCATTTTAATTTGATCAAAAATTGACCCCACTTATTTAACTTTTTATTTAGACTTCATTCGATTCATAATTACCGGCACATTTTTTTAGCCCAGTTTGACGTAATTTTTTGAGATTTTTTAGTTGTTTTGTTTTTCAAATTTTTTAGTCATTAGTAAATCTTTTTAATCATTTGATTCAAATTCTATATTTTTTCAATTTTTCTTGACGAGAAGAGTCTGAAAATGTAAGAACTTCCATCTAATTTGAGAAGAAAAAAACTCACTAAAGAAAAAAATATCATTTTAACTCAACAAATTAGTTAAATATTTTGTCTTTAGTGAATTGTTTTTCAAAATTTAAACAAGTTTTTTACATTTCCAAGTTCCTCTCAAAAAAATATAAAATTCTAATCAAACGAGAAAATAAATTCAAAAACCAAAACAACTAAAAAAAAATCTAAAAAAAAGACCACATTGGGCCTTAATTATAAGGCTTTTTGATTCATAACCAATATCACTATCATTCCAGTCTAGATGCAGAGTACACAACTTTTATGTGGTGTACCAAAGACTTGGCCATATATGTTTATGTTGTAGAACAGATGAACACAATCCATGCCAACAAAACAGGTAAAGAGCTTGGTTGGTGACATTTCTCACCTATCATTCACATCTAGGATCGCCTTCTACTTGTTTGAATCATTCACTACTAACCAACTTAGAGTTAGCCTTTTGCCCATTTAGAGCTATTATCCATCTCTTGTTGGCAACTAAAACCATTGAAAAAATCAACTTAAAGTGTCGTGATTCTGTGTACAGAACCAAAGAGAGCCCAATTTTTCTTTTTTTAGTTTTGCAGTATAATTTTTCAGAAACTATTTTTGGACACAAAGCCATTGATAATTTTCATATATTATTCACTTTTTAGCGGAATTAATTATTGAGAATTTTAAAACTCTTTTTCAATGTATTCTTAAAATTGTGTCCTTTTTGAGAAAATTATCGTAGGTTAAAAATATCAAGCAAACACACAAACTAACTTGTATTTTGATAGGTGAGGAGAGCAAAAAAATTATTGTGATTTTTCACCATTATGTTTCGATAGATAGGAAAGCAAATCATGTGAGATAGGGATATAAGAGAAATTTATTTTTCTCCATTTGTATTTTGATGGACAATCTTGATATTATTAATAATCCACAACCAATCACTTTTGTTTCTCACCGTTTCCCATCAAATCTCACCATTGTGAGAAACAAAAGAAGCAGTAACGCCTTATTGTATTTGGAAACAAGGATTTAGTGAAAAAAATGATATAAAAATAAAAAAAATTAAAAGATCCAACCATGCAGGACTAACTTTTCTATTTTCTTTTTTCTCACCAAATCTTGATCCAAACACGGGTTAAGAAACTTCTCTCTCACCATTTTCCATCTATTTTGTAATCCAAATAAGAGAGTCTAATTTTATCATTTCTCGTCAAATCCCAGTACCAAACCAGCTGTTTGTTACCTAGCCATTAAAGTTCTGATTGTTCGTATCATTTATGAGGCCACTGGACACATTCTCCTTTAATTCCAAGTTGGATAATTGGTGAGACTTTTGAATACTATGGATACATTTCACATCATGAAATTAATGTCCAATTCAGGCCCAATTTAGCCGTAGCTTTTTTTGGATATTTTTTAGCTACTTTAATTTTTAAATTTTTTTGGTCTTTAATAGACTTTTTTAATCATTTGACCAAAATTTTATAATTTTCTAGTCTCATGTCGAAGAAATCTGAAAATGTAAAATTTTCATATAATTTGAAAATTAGTTTGCTAAAGACCAAAAAATTACTTTTACTCGACAAATTAATTATTTTTTTATCTTTAATGGATTTTTTTTAAATTTGAACGCAAATTTTATATTTTCGAATTCCTCTAGTCAAGAGGAATTAAAAAAGTATAAAATTTTGATTAAACGGTGAAAAAATTCACTAAAAACGAAACAATTCAACAACTAAAACTAAAAAAAAATCTTTAGAAAAGCCAGGCCAAACTGGGCACCAATTAGTTAAACTTTCACATAAACAAGATTTGAACTACACCCATTCTACAGTAAATGTTTTATGTTACAGTAAATTAACCAAAACCTTCAAACAAACAAGTTTTTAAAATATATAATGCAACATTGATTCTGTAAACAAAAACCAAACAAAGCCTTGTAGCAAATTCCTGGAAGAGTTTCTATTGAATCTATTAACATACACAATAAAGTTAATTTATCTCTAACCGTTTAAGCTTTTACAAGAGTCGGCAGCCAATAATACAATATATATATATATATATATATATATGTGTGTGTGTGTAAGCTTTTACAAGAGTCGGCAGCCAATAATACAATATATGCGTGTGTGCGCGCGCACGCGCGTAAAATAAGAGCACAACCAGTTATTTATCTTGCCCACTTCTGCCTTCACAATAACACAAATGTTTCTATAGATGGTAGCGAAAAGCAAAAGCACAATTTCACAAATAAAAAAAATTAAAAAAAAAAAAAAACACAAATTCACAAATGTTTTTTATGTTAGCCAAAACCGGCCATTCTTCTTATCCTTCATTGACTTGTTCCACAAGACAACTGCCCAAATGACAATACCTATCATGTGGTTTGTGAACTAGAGTGCACTATTTTATTTTTTATCCGAACTAATAGTAAGCGCATTTCACTCTTCTTTACAGACAGTGAACCACATTCTCACAACAAAAATCCCCACAAAATTTTCAGATTTTTAAGAAAAATGTCATTTTCTTCTTTTGTTTTTATCTCCAATTTCTCCTCCTCCTCTCTCGCCGCCTCTACACCCCCAATCCCTTCCTCCCATTCCCCTACCGCCACATACCTATGGTCCTATATATGCAGCTATGTATATGTTTGTGTGTGCACTTGCGTGCATGTAAGGAAGAATATGAGGGTAATAAGGTCAATCTAGATGTTCAAGTAACAGATATCAAAAGTGCATTTTAGTCCTCAAACCATAGGGAGTTATATGATGACTTTTAAATGTCAAAAGGGGCTAATCCAGGCATGGTCTAAACCATAGGAGGGCAAAGTCAAATTTGCCCCTATTTATCATACCATTTTCATCCTATGCATACATCACATACAGCAAATCAAATATGCAGGAAAGATTTAAAACATGAGAGAGGGAGAGAGAGCAGCAGCAGCAGCAGCAGCAGCTTCCCAAAACCAAAAAGCTTTAAAATCATCAACCCAGTCAAAATGGCGATGCAGATGGGAAAAAAAGTAAGATATTTTAAGAATTCAACCGTCTCAGAATGGAAATTGAAACGTGAATTTTGGAAGAAGAAAATTTTCAAAATGACACCGCGTTGGTTTTCAAACCAAGATATGAAGTGTTTTTTAAAACAAGAATAGACTTTAGACCAACTAACATCCTATAGAAGGCCAACCAATCCAGACAGCAAGTAGCGTGATAAACTAAGTAACAATCTGTTCACTTGATGGGCATAAACAATATGCTAACTAGGTCAGCTACAACAAAAACCCAATGTGTTAAAATACTTTAATGTGATTTGTAGACTTAAATAACTAGTCAAGCTTGTGAGACAATACATGTGGTCAATGTGAATCAGTATAACAGAAACAGACAACTGCAACTGTACAACCCCCACAATATGGAGCCGACCTCAAGCAGTTGGGATTGAGCTTCTCTTGACTTGGGGTATGTTTGTAACTTGCGGAAAGGAAAAGAAAGGAAGCAAAAGTAAGCGGAAGAAAGATTCTAAGGTTTGTTATTTCTCCTTGTTTGGTTTTGCAAGGAAATGAAATGAAAATGAGAAAGAAAATATTCTGTTCTTGTTTGGTTTTATAAGAAAAAGGAAAGAAAATAGAGGGAAGAAATGTGAAAAGAAAATTTTACTTGCATTTGCTCCCAAAACTAGGAACCAAACAAGGGAAGAGGAAAATTATGATTTCCCATGACTATTTCTTTTCCAAATTTCCAAAGAAAACCTACTCAGAAGGGTAAATATTATCCCATTCAAATCCCATTTGGTACAAAGTACTTGGTAGCGAATTTCACCATTCACATCTACGACGGAAAACAGAATGCTACATTCATCAAGAAAATGCGTGGTCAACTGCTCATACGAAGCAACATTCTAAAATTTAGCTAATGCCCAAAAATATTGCAAACAAATTGAAAAAAAAAAACTCGAAATTGGAAACAGGAAAGAAATACTTAAATGTGATTTGTGGTCATAAAGAACTTAGTTAAGCTTGTGAGATACGATATGCTGGCCTATGTGGATAAGTATATTAGAAACAGTCAACTGCAACTGTACAAACCCCCAATATGAAGCCAACCTCAAGCATTTGGGATTGAGCTTTCTTGACACTGCTCTAGGTTACACGGACTTGGGTACGAGTATTGGGTGAAAGTGCGGGTCCAACTTAAATATTGTGATATTGGAATATGCCTCTAAAATTGGGTATGCGTGTGGGAAGACATCCTTGACACTTATTTGTATGTATAATATTATCATATATTATGTTGTACAGCATTTTAAAAATACTTGAAAGCAAATGGGATTAAGGAGAAATATGGAATTTCTATCTTTCATTCTTGTAAAAGGCTAGAAATATTTCATTTATAGCTAATGTGAGCTTCTTTCTCTCCAAATAACATAAAACTTTAAGGATCCAAGTGTTTAATATGGAAACATATTTCACACCCATACCCATGTTATATCCGTTGGACACTTGTACTTGGAAAATATAGGAGAGTCCAGGTGTTAGGACAGATAATATTATCCCATTCAAATCCCATGTGATACAAAGTACAAGGTAGCAAATTTCACCATTCACATCTCCAATTAAAAACGTGTTGTCCCATTCATCAATAAAATGCATGGTAAACTATTTGTACTATGCAAGATTCTAAATTTTGGCTAACACCCACAAAATTCGAAAGAAAAGAAAAAAAAACTCAAAATTAGAAACGGCAAAGAAAATAGCCTTGTACTAATAGGTATCATGAATTTCTGAAATACCCTCAAAAGCCACAAAAGGAATTACGTCATACACGCAATAGTTGTTAGATCATTTATTGTCCCAAAAGCTTGAGCTATTAAGGAAATGGACCCAGTATTATATATCAAGTTACCCAACACTCTTGGTCACATGCAAACCCAGCTTACACAGAGATGCAAAACATCCATAAATAGAGAGAATCAGGATGCAAAGGGAAAAATCAGAATGCAAATGAAGAGACTTGGACCTAAGACCTCCTGGAAAGCGAAGCTCTAATACCATATTAGATCACCATTGTCCCAAAATCTTAAGTTATTAGGAAATGAGCCCAAAAATTGTGTATCAAGCTATCCAATTGTAGTTATTGCATGTAAGGTATCTATTCTATATATTATTGCAGGGTGAACTTTTGCTCTTAGAGCTCCATTCACTACCATTTTAGAACATTATAAATAAACAAATTCCGTTTTATAAATGTAAAGTATTTCCACAATTCCTAAATTAATGCTAAAATGAGTTCTTCCAATGAAAACTATACCTGTCAAATTGATACTACACCAATTAAATTTAAATTAACTTTATGAGTAAAATTTATATAAGAATAAACAGGTTCTTCCAATGGAAACTATGACCAAATTCAAACAATGCCATAATATGGTTGCGTTTTCTTTTTCATTTTTTTGTCAAATTGTTGTATGAATTTTTTTGTGCTATTTTAAACCCTATAAAATTAACCATGCATACCTATGGTAATATGCTAGTTAAAAGTAGTTAAAGAGCACAGAATCTGAAAACTTACCTAAAGACGATTGAGCAAGTGCATGTATTTTCCGCAGCCACCACAGCTCCGGACTAGTTTCCATAAGTGAGAGAACAAGGAACCAGGCGAATGCACCATACCCTAAAGCTTACCTGAAGACGATTGAGCACATGCACGTATTTTTCGTAGTCCTCACAGCTCCGGTCTAGGTTCCATAAGTGAGAGCTCAAGGAACCAGGCGAATGCACCATACCCTCTTAGCAAT
>BRYE01000008.1:2997500-3000000 GCA_030159115.1 Actinidia arguta var. hypoleuca
CCCTAAACTATTGTCTACAATCAACCCTTAAATAATAAATCCAATTAACTTACTCCTTTAAAATATTCAAAATTATCATTTTAATACTCCCATTAGATATTTATTAAATTAAATTGTCATATGAGCCGAGCTTCTAAATGCAAACCAAAAAGGTCTAAGTATACCCGAAACTATTAAAATTTATCATTTCAATACTTTCATTAGACATCTATTAAATTAAAGGCTTAATTTCACAATTATCACATAAATTATCGTATTTTATCACTTTCATAATTTCATCTAAAAAGTGAATCATATTAATCATTTAATTATTTAATTATATCATTTACACCCTTTTCATTACTAATATATTTAAAATAGTGATGAAAATAGATCGCATGTTGTACACGTGCTTAAATTAAACGACCTTATATCTAAATACTTTTATTTCAAAAAAAAAATTAAGTCAATATTTTATTTAAAAACTTATTAATAAGGGTTAAATTTATTCTTATAATTGCTGAATAAGCATATATATTGATTTATTTTTTATAAAAATAATAATTATATTTTTTACTTGAGGGCATATATACTTTACCTCCATGTGGTTTGACCCAAAAATACATAACTCTCATGTGGTTTAAAATTGAACAGATGACCCCCATGTGGTTTGA
Source organism: Actinidia arguta var. hypoleuca (assembly GCA_030159115.1). Classification (NCBI taxonomy): domain Eukaryota; kingdom Viridiplantae; phylum Streptophyta; class Magnoliopsida; order Ericales; family Actinidiaceae; genus Actinidia; species Actinidia arguta. Next base: position 2,998,154 of record BRYE01000008.1, read on the forward strand.
ACTTTTAACACATAACCCCCATTTGGTTTAAAATCGACACATAACCACATTGTGATTTGCGAAAAAATACATAACCTCCTTGTAATTTGGATCAATCTGTCAATTAAAAAAAAAAAAACATTTTATGTTCGATTTTGATATTTTTATGTTCAAAAAAATAATTTTTTGTGTTATTTTAAGTCCCCTTCGCAACATTCAATACATATAAGGATAATTTGGGCATACTTTATAAAAAATTACTTTTTTAACATAAAATTATTAAATCGAACATAAAATGCTATTTTTTTCAATTGAAAGATTGATCCAAACTATAGGGAGGTTATGTGTTTTTTTCTCAAATCACAAGGTGGTTATGTGTCGATTTTAAACCACAGGGGATTATGTGTTAAAAGTTCAAACCACATGAGGGTCATCTGTTCGATTTTAAACCACATGAAGTTATGTATTTTTTGGTCAAATCACAGGGAGTTAAAGTGTATTTTTTTATAATTTAAGCAATTGATTTCTATCACGATGTCAAACAGATTAGTAATAAAAAGAGTGTAAGTGATACAATTAAATAATTAAAGTGGTCAATATGATTCACTTTTAGATGAAGGAGTGAAAGTGATAAAATGCGATAGATTAAAGGGTGTTTTTGAAATTAAGCCTAAATTAAATTGTCACATGAGTCGAGCTTCTAAATGCAAACCAAAAGGGTCTCAATATACCCGACTTTCTAAGTACAAACTAGCCATATTTTAAATTTTTAATTGAGACTCAATACAAACCCATATTATTCCTAAAATCTCCGCATCTTCAAATTACAAAACTCTAATTCTACAGTCTACACCCGCCTCCACCACCACTTCCACCGCAGCCAATCCACCCAACCCCAACCACCACCTGCCATCTCCTTCCCCAACTTTTCAACCCCAACCACCAACAGCATACAACGCATCATAGAATAGTGCTTCCATTTATCAAAACCCAGCAAGATGAAGCTATGGCCTTCAATAGTTCCATTTAATTTTCCAATTCTCAAAATCATAATGCAAAGTATACTTCACTGGGCAAGAAACCCACCTCAGGAAGAAGCTCGATGTCTAAAGTATGCAGAGCTAGAAGTCCAGGACGGAACCCCCTTGGTGACTCGGGGTGTTCACGGATCTTCCTCTGATTCTGCGGCATACAACTATCACACATATCCACGGATTCGAAGCTATGAAACCGAACTATGGCCAATTGTTCAGCGGCGTGAATTGTAACATTTCGTCATGGTTCAATTCGAAAGCAATTTTGGAACAATTGTTTCCGATTCCAGTGAGATAGATTTTCGAACAAATTATTGCCGATATGGTTTTCGCGGTTGCTCTCTCTCTCTCTCTCTCTCTCTCTCTCTCTGTCCCTCATATGTATAAATTTACACGCATACATAGGGAAAGTGGAGACTGACCAGAGTGACGGGAGGGGCTGGGGTGGGGTTGCGGTGTTCCAAGGTGGGGGAGAAAGGGCTATCGGTGGCGGGGGTGGGGTGGCTGCAGGTTGGTCGGAGAGTGGGTTGTGTGGCCTGTGGGATTTTGGGGAAGACGAATGGATGAGTGTGGAGAGAGATTAATTTAGGGTTTTCGTCCTATATGGTAATACTATTTGGGATAGAATGGTAATAAAAATAATTTGGTAATACTATCACACATATTGATATACACAAAGGGTAAGAAATTGTAATATTTTGATAATTTGGTCGGGTTAATTATAAGAAAAATAGGGTTAATATTTATATTTTATTTTATTTTTATGTACATGAACTACTCACGTGGCAATTTAAAAATTTTATATTTAACGAATGGTTAACGGAAGTACTAAAG
>BRYE01000008.1:3012500-3022500 GCA_030159115.1 Actinidia arguta var. hypoleuca
ATATTAATTTAAGGCGATTCTGATCACTTATAATTTAACTATATAAGATATTAATTTTAAGATGATTTTGATCACTTACTATGGGCTATGTAAGTTATTAATTCGAGATTTTATAAAGAATTAAATTTGATGGGATATTGCTTTGTATTTTTTTATGTCGTAAACTATATAAATAGTTGATGCTATAATTAATGTGTCGGCATGAAAATGCTAAATATTTACTCTCTGGTGTTGGTAAGCACAATTTCTCTAATAAAACTTGAAAGTTATTTTTATGACTTATGATCCGTTATATGATATGTTAATTCGAGGGGGGTTTCAATCACTTATGATTGGATATGTAGGATATTAATCTGAGTTTTTATGAAGAATTAAATTTGACGGGACATTGAGTTGTAATTTATTTATGCGGTAAATCTATAAATAGCGGATGTGAAAGGATAAAATATCCTGCTTCAATTCCGATCGAGCTTGGAGGAGCGTTGCCAAGAATATTTTATGACTGAATATCGCTCTTAAGTAAATAATATTTTCTTTCTCTAAAATTAGAGCCAATAATTTTTCTCTTGCTTTCTTTACTCTCTTCATTTCCAATCACTAACTTGACTATCGGAGAGTCGTCCCCCAGAACAGCTCCGGACGGTATTTCTAACTATTGTTGTCTTGCAGGCCTATCGTGCAGCGTACAACCACCAGAATCCACTTGTTCATCACATCTATCATCCGTGTTCGATTTTTTCTCATCCCTACAATCCCACGGCAAATATTGTTATTAATGCGATGGTTTGAAAGTATTAAATAGTTACGATCCAAATGCTCTCACTTTTTAATCCGGAAAAACTTGAAGGTTGTGATTATAAGTTATAAAGAAAAAAATCACAAAAATAAGAAGACAATAAAAACAGTGGTTATTTTTTATTTGAGTTTATAAAAGGAGACGGATAGTAGTAAGAATGAAATCACGGTTTTAAGGAAAGCGATGAGAAATGATGATTTAAATTAGCAAGGATTGGTAGTTGATGAAAATATGAAATTAATGTATCACTTTCCAGTGAAGGTTTGACTTCTATTCACTATTAGATAGACTGTATTATGTTGTGTGGTTGCCTCTTCATATGGCAACATAATAAAAAAATAAAAAATAAAAAATAAAAAATAAAAAATAAAAAATAAAAAATAAAAAATAAAAAAACTTTATATATCAAAATAAAATAAAAATTTTCTCGGGATAATTATTTAATAGTCTCGGAATACGTCAATTTTGAACCCATGTGTTCTTTATCGATTTAATAGAAAAAAAAATAATCAACCCTATCACGATATAATTATATGACTTCAAATTCGATTTATTTATTTTTTAAAATGGTCAATCACGAGTAGATGGTAAAAAGAAATTGACTTAGCGATTTCTAACTACAAAATAATTGTTTTTACTTAGAAGGTTGGTTTGCCACAAAAGAAAAAGAATTTGTGAATCTATTTTTTTTCTCTCTTTTTTTGTTATTTTTCTTTTCCGTTCACAAATCTGTTTATAAATCCAAAATTTAAATACAACATTAATGTTAATTTATTCTATTAATAATTAGATTTGAGCCTAGTTGCTTGCTTCCATCTCCCACAAGGGACTATTGAGTTTATTAAATGCAAGGAATAAAATGTGGAACCATTGATTAGGACACTAGAGACTTTGTTACAGTGTTCACTTTTCTCAATTTGTTTTTTTCCAAGCCATTCTTGCTTGCTTTTATGTATCCTATAAGTTAGTCGTCTTTTTTAAGCACTAACTACAACTATGTATTTAAAAAATAAATTTACAGGGGTAATTTTGTCAAAAAAAAGATATACACAGCTTCAAAAACTGTCTCATCTATATTATTTATTTAGAAAAAAACTCATTTTGGTATGGGACAGTTTTTAAAATTGTGCATATTTTTTTTTGTTTGACAAAACTGTCCCTTTAAACTTATTTTTTAAATACACAGTTGGGTTAGTTAGAGAGCTAAAATGGAAATTATATGTTCAGTAATATAAAAAAAAAAGCACACACATTGTGTGTGTGGCACCCTTCTAATACCAAAATAGGTTCTCCCTTAATAAATAGTATAGATATTGCTCAAATATATTTATCTATTTCTTTTCAATTTTTACTATTTTTTTCCTCAAGATAGTGTGGGAAAAGCTCGGGTACACACTCTTTATTTCGGGTGTAAGATTTGCACCTCTTATGTAATTCTCAAAATTTAATCTGAATCCTCAAATAAATAAATAAAATAGAGGTAACTTGAACAATCGGTAAATTCTTAAATTAGTTATGTTTTTTGTGGTATGAAATTATGAATGGTTGTAGTTTGTTTATGATAATTTGTGGTCTTTTTTATGAGATTTTATGGTACATTTTCTATTAACATCTTTCATTCATGTGGGGTTCACTATGTCGATACTTGTATGATGTATTGTGGCCAAAAGACGCGTTATAAATTACATTGATACTTGTTTACGAATGATTAAGGCAATTATTATGAAGATAATTAGTTCTGATTTTTTGTGGTAAGAAGTTATGAATAGTTGTGGGTTTTTTAAGGTGGTTTGTGGTCTATTTTATGAGATTTTATGATGTTTTTCTATTAAAATCTTTATTTAATATGCGGGGTCCATTAAGTGGGTACTTTTATGATATATTATGGGCAAAAATAAATGTTATGAATTAGTTTGGTAGTGTTTTATGAATTATTATGAATATTGTCATGAATTAAGGTAGGGCCTACTTATTAATTACCATGGGGTCCGTCTATTAATTTTGGAGGGATCTAGCTAAGTATTCGTTGTCAATGCTTTTATGATAAAAAAATTATGAGTTATTTTAGTAAAATTTATGAATTATTGTGACTATCGTTATGAGAGTTGTGGTTAATCACAAGTCAACTTATTATAAATACACTTGTTATGATTTCTATAAGCACATTTGCTAACTTTTTATGAAATATTATAATCTTTTATGAAATTTTATGGAACTTGTCCCAACAGCATTATGATAATTTGTGGCTGCATTCTAAATTAAGTTTATAATAATTTGTAATTATAATCCATTTTACCTGCTAAGTGACTGGTTCTATCGATAAAAAAAGTAACGTGAAGCAATCTCAGCTACATATTAAGTGCAAATGGTATTTTTTTTAAATATATATTATAGCATTTCTCAGATAATATAGGAATAGAGAGTTGAGTAATGGAAAATTTCTTCAATATAAATATCTAAAAAATGTAGATTTGTCAACTTTTAGTTAAAAACAAAAATAAGAATGATTTAGAAGTCGACTCTCACGTTAAAACAACCAGTGTGGCTAGTTTTGATTGGACCTTGAGTGGGACCAAAAAAGGCCAGCACCAATCAAACTAGTCTGTTCTAAAAAACATTTTTATCGACCCAGTTTAAACTAGCTAATTTTATTTTTTTAATAATGTAAGCAAATGATATATAATTTTATATTTTTTTCAATTCTTCTTACGAGGGTAATCTCTCAAGATATAAAAATTTTGATTTATTTTAAAAAACAAAACTCAATATATAGAAAAAAAAACTATTTTCTCTCGAAAATAAATGTAATTTTTTTTCTCTTCAATGAAATTTAATACCAAACTTGCTACAGATTCTTCTAAACTCATAATTGAACAATAAAAACTATTAAAAAATTCAAAATCCAAACAGCTAAATTAGCAAAAAGCTGGCTGGCTCTCACACATTTTGCGGTGATTGATATGGTGGATAAGGTCAAGTAGTCACTGTGGAACATCTAAAGCTTGGTCACACTCAACTTTTTAATTATTTATTTTCTATCTTTCACTCTCATGAGGTTTGACATTAGTGTTATGATTTCAGACTTGCTTCTCTCTATGATTAATGAGATGCATTTTAAATTCTCACAAATTCACTAACACTACAAAATTAAAGGAATGGCCAACTTATTAAAGCCCATATTTTTTGATAGCTCATTCATTGTATATTGTTAAGTTGAATTGAGTTTGAGAGAGATTAATTTTAGAATTTTTAAAATTAATAGCAAAACAAATCACAAGTATTCCTGAGGCGACTCGAACTGGCGACTTCATGAACAACGAGATCTTTTTTTTTTTTTTTTTTTTTGGGGGGGGGGGGGAGGGGTTGTGGACAACGTGTATACATGTGTTATTCATTCACTGGTATAGAGCGTTACTCTAAAAGTATTTTCGGTTCCTTTTGACAAGAGATTTTTGATAATATAAAAAAATTATTCAAATTCACTAAAAACATATAATTTAGCTAAGCCCCCCCCCCCCCCCCCCCCCTCCAGCTCATGAACTAAGAATTCTCAAAAAAACAAAATTTTAAATCAGATGATTTTTTTTTTACGTTTTTAAACTCGTCTCGACAAGGAAAATTGTCAAAATCTGATCAAATTTTAATCAAACGATGATAAAAAATTCACTAAAAACGAAAAAACTTAAGAAACCAATACATCTAAAGCATATGAAAAAAAACTATGCCAACAAATCACCACACTTAGTTATCCCATCTTCTTTACTTTTCCCTCTCATGCCTAACTGAAAATATTTAACCAGTAGATCACCACTTTGTTCTACTCAAAACATGCCCATATACCACACCATATTTGGGTAACTTTGCCTTTGGAGTTTGGACTCATTTAAGAACATGATTGAAAATAAGTATTGAAAAACTCTCTATCTTGTGTTACAACTTACTAGCAATAGTAATAAGATAACGATTTGAGAGAAGTAGTAGATAGAGAGCGTACTCATCTTTCTTCTAATCATCCAGGTTTGTTAACAAATTGCTCACTTTCCCGACAAAATGGAGGGAAAATGTGATTAATTATTTTTAAAGTTGTTTTGGATCCATAAGTAGAAGTAGACGAGTGTGACACAACTTTTAAAACCAGAAAAGCATAAATTGCAGCAAACATCCCGTAATTCCTTCATCTCACATATACGGTATTACCGAACCTAGGAGGTGTCGAAAGTGAGGAATGAAAAGCATAACTAGTGTGTTTGTTATAGCTGAACTTACAAAACATCATAAAAATATAAAATGCATTTTGCAAAATGGCTCTTACATCCTGCTAGGATCACAACATTCCTAACTAGAAAAACCACTTCATCCCATCAAGAGTTTTAATTGGAGTTGCTTTTGCTTATCCACTTCAACTTGGTTTTTTATTTTTTATTTTTGAGAAAGGAAAACTTGATTTTTTTTTTTATAACTCAGTATCCAATCTACTAGAATGAATAATTTGAGGCACCAATCCTACCGTTCACAAACAGAGAAGGGCAATTTAAAGCCGGGACAAAGTTCCAGATTGACTGGCTCACAAAAAAAATTATAACACACAAGCGACCGTCGAACCCAGACCACAGACTTCATGATGCAATTAATGATAGATAACTACCACTCGCGTCAACCACTTGGAGTTAAAAGGAAAATTTGAATTTGGGACTTCTCTCTCACTCTACATGCTTAATCTAGTCCCTAGCAATTCAATGCATCAACCCAGATCTGTTCTCCACAAGTCTCTCCAATATTGATACTGTTGTTATTTATGATGTCAACAAAAGCAATATTAATTTGTACATTACATGCCCATGACCAATTAACTATGGTGATAGGACTAGGCAAGATGAACATATTCACTGAACTTTGATGACACAAACCCCTTATTCTAGTTAAAATATCTTTCTACTTTGTATGTTTAATAACATTAACCAAGTACTCATAACCATTGGAAATGCAAAACTAATACTCATCCAGCTTCTTTTGTCAGTTAAAGATAGTTATGCTTAATTTGACCTAGTTCTTTTCAAGTTTTTTAGTTGATTTGAATATCAATTTTTTTCATCTTTAGTAAACGTTTTTTACCGTTTAATCAAAATTTCATATTTTTCAGGATATCTTGACAAGAGAAATTTGAAAATAAATAAAAAATCCTCTTATAATAGTTAAATATCTTTCTACTTTGTTTGTTTAATAACATCAACCAAGTAAATACCATTGGAAATGCAAAACTAGTTTTCATCCATCATCTTTTGTTAGGTAAAGATAGATAGCCCAGTTTCGCCTAGTTTTTTTTAGACTTTTTAGCTGCTTTGATTTTCGAGTTTTTTCGTCTTTAGTGGATGTTTTTTTACTGTTTTATCAAAATTTCATACTTTTCTGATTCTTTTGATGAGAGAAATATAAAAATTATGTTCAAATTAGGGGGAAAAAATCCCCTAGAGTACCCAAGAACATAGCTTTTCCCAAGAATCTAGTTTCTGTACTTTTTTTGTTTACTAGATTGAGATTTATGGGGTTTGTAGCCTTGGATTAGAATATAACTGTTTGATTAGTTGTACAAGAAGTGGTTCATTGTATCTAATTACATTTGAGAATGTGTATGTTTGTTTACGAGATTGGAACTAATGAGATATATACATTTATTTGTTGGTAAGGGCACGTGATTTTCTGTTCATTGTATGTTCCTATGTCTTAATTCATTTTTAGGTGCAAAATTTATCTTACCTCAAAAAAAATTCTAGAATATTTTAATTGTCTTTTTCTTATTTGTATTTGTTATTTTATCAGCCTTCTTTTTAAAACAAAAAAGGACCAAAACACATATGGAGCTAGACTTTCTCGGGGTTTACTCCTTTGTGAGTGCTATATAGTCGGGCATTCAACTCATGTAAGGGTAAGTCGCAGACTCGTACATCGGCAGTGGTACAAACTCACACTCTTAACACTAGATACGGTTCCTTTAGACTGAAGGCTGGAAGACTTGCCCACCAACTTTTATGCTAAATGCTCAGATAACTGGCCCGGAGAGATTCGAACATGAAATCACTTTAGGGGTGAAACCATAAATCTTATCCATTCCAACCATCCAACGGGTATCATCATGCTTTTTCTTGTTTGTTCGCGAACATCGTTTGCTAATTGTAAGTGGAAGTATGCTCATTTGTCTTGTTGTTGGCCGGGATATATGAATCTAACCTCTTGGGATAAATCTTGAGACGATGAGAACAGATTCTTTCTTTTTCTTAAATCGTTTTATCTGTTGTAAAATTTTTCATATTTGTCAAAATGGTTTACTATTTCGGTTCCTCAAAGCTAGAGGAACCTCAATTTTTTTTAAAAATTACGATTCAAATTTGAAAAAAGTAAAATAAAGAAGAAAACTAGCAAATTTCGAGATTTACTTTGAAATTTGGGGGAAAAAATCAAAGAAGAAAACTAGCAAATTTTGAGATTTATCTGAAAAAACTAGAAAGGGAGATCAGTGTTATTTTAGAAACTACAAGAGAAGTGATTGTATTTATCAGAAATATAATGGGAAGTCAATGAAATTTATCCATGGTATAGTAAAAAAATGTGTATATGCATACTACATTGAGGGCAGCTTCTTTCTTCATTTACCCATAAATCTTTTAGGTGGGATTTTTTGCCTTAGGTCTCATGGTCTCTGTTGTTGTCCTGTGGAATTGGCTAAATCAATAGACTAGTTTTTGTGATTGATTAGTAGGCCATTTTTTCAGTTTCTCGGCTAAGTCTGGAGCCTACTTTGATAATATGAATCGTTCATCTTTTTATATGTGGTGAGGTCTGCAAAAAAATAATCCACATCGCTTGATTTAATTATATTTGTCTTCGGAAACATGAATGCATGGGGAGAGAAACAAGTGAGGTTAATCTAGCTGATTTTGACACTGACTTTTCTTATTGCTATTGCTACATTATAAAAGTCATTTTTTGCTACGAATATTTTGAAGAATCGATTTTACAACCAAATGGATAATCAATAGTGAAATAACAACTTGCTTCTGTATATTAAGGCTCAGATTGTTCTAGTTTTTTAGTTATTTTTTTCAACGTTCGATCAAAAATTTATATTTTTTCGCTTTGTCTTGACCAAAAAAATCTGAAAATATAAAAAACTTGTTTCAAATTTGAAAAAAAAATCTACTAAAGACAAATAATTTAGTTAATTTGTTGACTATAAATAATTTTTTTGGGTCTAGTGAACTTTTTCCCAAATTAGATAACAAAATTATATTTTTAGAATGCTCTCATAAAGAGAAACTGAAAAAGTATAAAAACAAATCTTGAAAAAAACTTAAAAACCAAACCGATTAAGCATTCTGAAAAAAAGTTAGACCGAACTGGGCCTTAGTAGATGAACGTCTCAAAATTAAAGTGGGCCTGTGAAATTGGACTGGGCCATTCGGTCAATCTCCGAGAAGCCCAAGGCGAGACTTTGTGGGGGTTGCAATTTAACCCATGCCGATGCAATAAAGGATTGGGTAAATTACAAGAGTGGTTCTTATAGTTTATCATTTATGTCAATTTAGTCCCTATTATTTTCATAGGCACGACTTTGGCCATGCATTTACGATTTGAGAATCGTGATGGAAATAAGGGCAAATTTGGAAAATAAACTATTTTATAAGGCATAATAGTCCATTGTTTTATCCTTTCACCACCCACAACCACCATCTCCTTATTCTCCAATGGTCATGCTACCACAATTGCTCATGCTTAGAAAGAGTGATGGTTGACCAGTAGCAGAGGTCGGGGGTTATGAAGAACAGTAGGGTAGGCTTCTAAGATGAGTCTTGTGAGTTTGTTAATGGATTAGAGGTTTGCGAATTGCACAAGGTATTTTTCTTTGATTTGGGTGTCGGGGATAGGGATGGTGAAGGGTGACAGAGGTAGGGGTTCAAGGGTCTTAAATTAAGCAAGAAATTCTTACAAGTTGGGATTTGGAATTTTGGGTATTGAATTTAGAGTACAGGTTGCGAATGTCAATAGGGAGGGGAATTTTGCATTTCATGGAGGTGGTAGGGTATGATCTAAATGGATCGATTATGGGTTGAGACAAAAGAGCAAAGTGATGGTGGCGGTGGGTTGATAGGAGCGATTTTTTTATTGTTGTTGTTGAGAAGGTGAAAAGGGGTGAGGTGGGTGCATAGAGAGCTTGCAGACATAACAATTGTGTTATGGCAGTGGTCATGGGGGGATTAGCTTGCTAGGAGAAAAATGGCAACAACCATGATGGTTGTTGGAGAGACAAAGAGTTCAAAGGGACCATCTTGCCCTTGAAAAAGGATCATGTGAGCTGCACTTATTCCATTTCTATAAAAATCTGGTTACTACCATTATTAATTGCACTCAATTGACACAAACTTAAAATAAGAGGGTGGTTAAAATCGAGCAAACTAAAAAAGACAGAAATCAAACTGACACAAATGGAAAAACTATAAGGTCCACCACTGTAATTTACCCTAAAAGTTGTAGGGGTATTTGAGAAATGGGTTTTCATCCACTGTGAACAAAATATCCCCCTATCTTCATTTCCCTTTTGTCCTGTGGTACAACTTGAATGGAGTAAGATCTGGCTCCATGATGGCCTCAAGTTTATGTTGTGCTGTAGCCACCATGACCAATCCATCAGTAATGACCAACAAAATTGCTATTTTGTGCTCTATTAGCTTTTGAGAGATTATCTGTTGGTATTAAGTAAAGTTATAAATATTGATCATAATTTACATAAAAAAAAAAACAAAGTTGATCTCACTGTTTAGACTAATTAATCTAAGGTTATAACATCCCTAGGATTTGCTTTAAGAGAGCATCTGTCACAAGCCCGGTTAATCTTCTTCGAGTGGAACAATGTTCACCCACATATTAAAAGAGGTCAACATTATCTATTCTTCTATTGATTCAAATGAATGGAGCCAACCACTTTAAATGAGGCCCATTTTATTATTTTAAGTGGAGTTACATATACTTAGATCAATAAGAAGGTGGACGAACATAATTGAACTCGTCTTCTATATTATAAAATTTTTTTGATTGCCTTTTTATCATAATAATAGTGAAAAACATTGAAGAAAAAAAATTCTATTTTTGTTCAATATAATAATATAATTTCTATTTTTTGAGAGAAATTCTTTGAATTCTAGTGAGAGTGCA
>BRYE01000008.1:3035000-3047500 GCA_030159115.1 Actinidia arguta var. hypoleuca
GTTTAGTTTCTATTCTCTCTCTAATGATGAATTTTTTTTTATTAAAGACGAAAAAACTCAAAAAACAAATTATCTAAGAAATCTCAAAAAGAACTAAGCTAAACTGGGACTTAATCGGACAAATAAAACTATAAATCAGTGAAAACTGCAGCATATCATCCAGCCCAATCCTAGTGTTTTAATTCCTTCTCTTAGCCCGACCCGAGTGAGGATAGGGCCGATGGGCTAAAAAGCCCCTCCATGAGAATAAAGGCCCACAGGACCAAGTTAAAAATGCCTGGTGAAAAATGGAGTAAAAAAAATTAAATATAATTTTTTGGGCAGTTGTTATTATGAGAATAGTTAAAAGTACAATTTTTGGCACCACCCTCCTCAACATGCTAAAATGGCTTTCCCTTTCTAGCAAAAACACAAACATTTTTGGAAAAAAAAAATAAAAAATTCACAGGTTTAATCTTGGTAACAAATTAAACTTTTTAATTTTAATTATAATAAATTAAACTCTAAAGTTTAATCCGATAACCATTGAAACCATCTACGAGTCTCCATTTCATAAGGGTTAAGAAAATTAACTTATTCCTGCTACAAGATTAGGAAAACAGTGTAGTTTGATATCATCCCTTTAAAAGCTATAATCATCACATTTGGAGCTTATTTTTGATGCAATTAAGACTAATTTTTAAGTTAAATGTTCAAGTTATTTTTAAAGTTCTGCATAAAAATAACTCCTAGTTGCATCGATTAGGACAATTGAGGGGGATAACGTCAAACAATTACATTTTCCTAATTTTTTGGTCAAAATTAATTAGTTTTATCAACCTAGTAAAACGAAGACTGACAAATGGTTTCAAATGTGACCGGATCAAAATTTTTGGGACTATTTTGTTACAATTAAAACTATAATTTTTAATTTGTTACTTATTAATTCAAACTCTAGAGTTCTTTTTATAATTTTTCCAATATTTTTCTTAATTTTGAGTTAGTAGAAAATCCCTTGACATTTGCCTTTATTATGATGACAAAAATACCCCCATTTAATTAAGTATAAATTAACTGCCCCGCCCATCTTCCAACTGGCCGGATACGTGGCCGGCGAAGAGCTCCTTCGGGAACTACTGTTTTCCGCCTGCTGGTCATCCTCGGACTTCTTCACTTGCTAATAATGGCAGAGGTTATCAGATCTGGAAGAGAGAGACGAGCTCGTATGAGAGGTGAGCATGTCGTCCCGAACTTCTTCACCGGCTGATAGTGGAGGAAGCGACCAGATCTGGGAGAGAGAGACAAGATCTGACCACGATGAGAGAGAGAGAGAGAGAGACGACGACGACGATGATGGCGACGGTGGCAGATAGACGGCAATGTATCGAGAAATACCAGTGGTGCGCCAAAGATCGGCAAGAGAGAGAGCAAGTAGAGAGAGACGAGAGAGAGCCACTTTTTTTATACAATAATACTATGGTTATTAAAAATATACTAAATATATTTTTTAAATATTATAAATAAAATAAGAAAATGAAATTATTTTAACTTTTTTTTAGGTAAACTACGCTTGTATTCTTGTACTTTGACTAAAATCTCACTTATTCTTTCATTACCAATGCTATCCTTCCATCTGCATTAGTCAATTTATAAATTCAGTGACAAAAACAGAGATCACGTGAACTTTAATTAAGCGAAAGATAGATGGAAGAACCACATTCATATTTTACCTAAAATATCAATGTGAAAACAAGAAAATAAAATCAAAATCAAAAATGAAGAAAAATAAATAAATACTCATTTCTTCTCATATTGCAAGTCCAGTTTCATTATTCTGGATATCTCAAAAGATAGTCTAAAAATTTTAAAAATTATTTACCAAAATATATTATGTTTTAATTCAATTAAAAAAATTCGATTGTCTAAAATCTATACTATAAAACATAATTCATTTTGAATCTCAAATCTATCTCCCGCTATCTACAATTAAAATATATTTGAGTGAATTCAACGGCTGATATTTCACTTGAGATTATTTTTCTCCTTAAAATTATCACTTTCTTTTTCTCAAAAGTGTGGAGTTTATATAAGTTTTGATTCAATGGACCAAAATTTTTTAAAATTTGGCATATATTTTACCTATTAAATTATTTTTTCGTGGGACTCACACCAAAAAAACTAAAATACTAATTTTTTCTCCTTATTTTTATCAAATTAGCAATATTTTTTTTTTAAATTATTATATTTTTAATTTGTTCTTCACTTTGTAGTATTGTATCTATTCGTATATAAATATAATATATATATTTTTATTTATATTTTATATCTTTTTTAAGTTATAAAGTAATTTATTTTATATATATAGTATCCGTGAACATTACACAAAAGTGAATCAATAACACGAGACGAAGTAAGTCAGAAAAAAAAAAAAAAAAAAAGCCTTTGACTCTTTGCTTTTAATTGAAAGAAACACGTGACGTGTTTCAAATTTAAAAAAAAAGTTTGAAGAAGAAGTCTTGTCATGGCTGTTCATTCCCACGGGGACCGTATGTGGCCAAGCCAGAACAAACACAAAACGGGTACGTGCACCTTAATTTTGAAGTGTGGGCTCCACTTTCAAAATTATATTAATCGAATATAAATTAATAATTAATTAATATTTATTTATATTAAAATAATATATAAATATATATATTATATTTATTAATTAAATTATAAAATAATACTAAATAAATATTAAACTGTGCACAATTAATATATTTCTATAATATTAATATTTATAATAAAATTTATAATATAAATAATTTAAATTATCAAAATAGACCCATAACTAAATCTAAAATGCTTAAAATATATCACATACTTTTTTGATTTTAATGAATTTATAAATTATTTAATTAAAATTTTATATTTTAAATTTTTTTTTTACAAAAGTAATCTAAAAATATAAAAATATTTATCTACATTGAAAAAAAGTTCATTGAAGACCCCCTTAAAAAGAAAATTTTCTTACTCAAAAATTAGCTTAGTTTTTGTCTTTAGTGATTTTTTTTTTAAATTTAAAAAATATTTATATTTTTAGATTTCTCTCATTAAGAGAGACCGATAAATATATAAAATTTTAACTTAAAATGAAAAAATTTATTAAAGACATAAAACTCGAAAATTAAAACAGCTAAAAAAAAAAAGAACTAGGCCAAACACGACCTAACCAAAAAAAATAATCTTATAACAATAGAATAATCTCACCTTAAAGTCATAGTGATCAAACAATTTACTAGTTACTCTATAATCACAAAATTACCGCTAGTTCGACTAGTTGCAGGCTTTCAATGTCCAACCAATCGACCTAGATGTCGTGAAATTGCGAAGGTGAGGAGCTAAAGCAAGAAAGGATTTCTAGCCTTATAAATGAGTTGCGTATATAAAGCAAAAAGCAGAGCATGAGAAGAAAAATAAGGAAACTCGTCTATTAAAAATAAAAGAACCGTCAAAACGGAATTTTGAAAAGAATTTGGGTGTAATTAAACATTTGGAGAAAGTTGAGGCCCCACTCAAGTGCCCACACTAAGCTCTTCTCCAAACCATTGTCGCCCTATACTTTTCTTGTGGGCTCCATTCATCGCATATTGATGATTTAAATCGTTCATCTCGTAAGCATTAAAATAAAGGTCATTTATAATAAACTCAGCTTTATTAGACATTTAAAATTACAATCATACAGTCATTTGTTTTATGACATTAAATGCAACTTGCTCCTTAGTTTATAAATGTCCATATTTTTTTTTTTTCACGAATGACCTACACCGCGGGGTTCGGATCATGGGTGGGGCACTTCATCACTTGGGCTTTGAATTGCCTCCACAACTTTATTTATTTTGCAGTAGGTACAAGAGTATTTACTAGTATTACAATAATTATATCAAATTAAGCAATCAATTATATATATGCATAAGAAACTTTAATAACACAACCTCAAAAGCATCTATATTTGTGTAGGGAGATAAATTACACGATTATGAGTTTTGACCTTGCTAGGGTAGGCGATACCGAGCTACCGTTAAGAAGCAAGTTCGGTAGTCTCTTGCGTCGGAACTCGATCAAGACACTACTAAGCACTGACATTATTCGAACTAAGAACATCATCACTTCTGGGATGTCGCGCTATAGCAAGTTCGATAGGATAACTGCGTCGAAAATTGACCGAGGGGTAATGGTAGGTGAGGATCCCGAGGTATGTCAGGAGATAGAAGGTAACTTGCATGGCGAATTTTTTTTAACAACCCCCATGGCCGGATCGAGACGTCAACAGTATGATGACAAGCTATCAATCAGTCCCTATGAGCATAGTTGAGTCAGTCAGCTACTTATTGACAACAGCAGTCGGCATGTCCAGGCATGCACCAAGCTGCAGTCTGTCTAGTAATATGAGAGTTGGCACATCTAGGGCACGTGCCGAGCTGTGGTATATAAGGGCAACCCTTATTCTCTAAAAGGTATACACATTTAGTTTAGAAAAAACATTTCCAAAACTCACACCCCACAATTTCTTCATTAATAAAAAAATCAAAATTAACAAAATAACAACAACAAACTCAACTAGGACAGTGGGTTGGCCTGTGGCTCCATTGCTTGCTCAACTTATTTGGCTATCCTTTTTGTTATGTGGGCCACCAGCATCCACTTCAAACTATCTAAATCACCTTTGTGGTTAATTTAGCTAATGAAAATACTACAAATAATCCACATTAGACTAGGTAAAATAATTTATAAATTTACTTTTGTAATAATTCATAAAATAAATGACTCGAAACTAATCATTGCGTATTTATTTTTTTCTATTTTATATATGTATATGTATATATATTTTTTGTTTTCTTGACCCTTTATAAAAAAAAATTACATTTTGCACCTTTACGTTTTTACCGAAATGTTTTTTTACACCATTGAAAGGGTAAAAAAAGTATTTTCGTTGTAAATATCTGATTGTTTTGAAAATATATTTTTTAAAAACTCCATTGGAATAATATGACTGTATTAAAAATATGACCGATGAAAAAAAAATTGTAGCATAGAATCAATAAATAGTAAATGAATAATAATAAAATTATATTCTAATGGTGAGTTGGAGTAGAAAAGTTGATGAAGTGAGTGTTAAAAAAATAAATTAGTTAAAATATAATATGTGATTTTCAAGTTATAATTTAACTTAAGTTTAATGATGCTGATGTGGATGTTCAACTAACCAGCAAGCTCAATGTTGATGGAAAAGGTCCCAAATAAAAACACCAAACTAATTAATGAGTTTAATTTAAGGACCTAGCTCCTCTAAAGTTCTAAATATGGATTATACCATTGTAATTCAAATATTTTGGAGTTTGTTTTTGGCCCATATTGATTATTCAAATTACTCATATTATAGACTTTATTGCAAAGATAAGTGTTATAAAAAATTACGTTAATCGGGTATAATTCAGTATCCGCTTAGTAATATTTTATAACCTAACAAATGAGTGTGACACATGATTATATACCAATTTATCTTGATATAAATTGATATTGATTTCTATCCGATCAATATAATTTTTTACAACATTAAAATTCTCGATAAGGTCTACAATATTATCAGTTTGGATAATTAAAAAGGGCCCAAATGATATCCAAAATGCTTGGACTGCACGAGTGCAATCAAGAAATGGATTACAGAAAAACCTGCTCCTTGATTTAATTCAATTAAATAATCAAGCTTGTAAAATGACAAAGGCTTGTTTGTTAACTGTTTTATTTTTATTTTTTTATTTATAAATGAAAATAAAAAAATTGTTTGTGTTACAAAAAATAAATAAAAATAACATAAAATAGTTTTTACTATTTTTGAAAATAGTGAAAACAAGAAAAAGATATTTTTGTTTTGTTTCTAAAAAATTTTCATCCAAATTTTTTTTATCCTCCTCCATTACCACCTCCTCTTCCACTTCGTCCTCCACCACCACCTCCATCACCGCCGCCACCCATCACCGCCACGTCCTCCTCCTCCACCACCACCACTTCCTCCCCCTCCTCTTCCTCCTCTTCCTCCACCACCATCGCCACCACCTCCTCCTTCTCCTCCGCCACCACCATTTTTATTTTCCCTATTTACTTTTTTTTTTTAACTTCACGAGCCTCTCTATTAAGAAAAACTATAAAAAGAATATAGCAAGTGAATAGTTTATAGTAAAAAATAACTAAAAATTATAGCAAAATTAAATTGGTGGATTATTTTGACCAACCTCTAGTGAATTCAAGGATGAATGCAGATTTTTTACCTTTGGGAGCCAAATGCATGTGCAAAGCACATAATTCGTAATTTATACATAAAATATAATACTAATTTCAATTTTGAAGTCGAGAAAATCTATATAATTTGAAAATGCTAGTAACTAATACTATGGAATGGCGATTGTCCCCACCCACCCCCACTTACCCCCTTTGGACCTCTCTGAGTGAATCTGTATCATTTATTTTTAAATTCAAAAAATATTTTTTTAGTCAAAATTTAAAGATTGTAGAATTTCTTTTAAAACTATGTTTAAAAGTTTCACAAAGCCAAATTAAAACCTAGAAAAGAAAGCAATACAAGCATCAAAACACCAGAGTATAAGTAAAAAATTCAAAAAATTAATTTAAAATTGAGAAATAGTGGGACCAGGATCGAGAGAGTAAGGACAAGTGGGGTCAATTAACTCTACTGAAGAAAAAAATTACACTATAAGTCCATAAAAAAAATTATATTATCACTAAAATAAAAAAATACACTATTTTGATCCATTGAAAATAAAAATTATACTATTATTTCATAATTATATATAATTTTATAATTTTGATCTCACTGAATTAATATTTTGACTCCACTCTTGGGTGAGACTCTATCATTTATTGTAATCACGTAATAGTACCTAATTTTAATCTCTCCTCTCTACCAAAAAAAGAAATATAAAAAAAATAAAAATCATTATTCTGCTTACACTGGCCCCAGTGTTTCATGGCTACATGCCTGCAACCGTAGACTAGTGGCCCACACTGGAAGAACCAGTGTACCTACCAACAGTGTAAAATAAACCGCTCTTGGAAACGCCTCAAGACGAACGTAACGACAGAGATTCTGAAAAAGTGGGTTTCACCGGTTGGTTTAAGAAATTGCGTCCACAGAAACGATAACGTAACGGTCACAGTCGCAGCGGGTACGTGGGGTCAAGTAAACAGTAAATGTGCCGAGTCGAAAAAATTATGTCAAAAATTTCATAGTTTGATCACAAGAATAAATTAAATTTTATAATTTTAATTATAATAAATAAAATTATATTGTTTTAGTTCAATAATAATTTAATGAAACCAATTAATTATTACTCAAAATGGATTTAAATTAAGTCGTATAAGGTTTATTCATTTTTAAAGTCTTAATTTAATCATTCTCATTTAAAATAGAATAGAAATTTGATCTTTTTAAATAAATAAAAAATTCAAACTTTCTAATTTATTTTATTAATTGGTTTGATAAGTTATTTTCATGCATGTTGGATGAAAAATTAGTTCGTTCCGTTAGTTCTAGGTAGATTAACGAATAATTTAAATTGTTACCGAATTAAAATTATAATATTTATTTTTTGTAATTGAAACGGTAGGATTTAACTTATTCTTGTGGTCAAACCCTTGGGTTTTCTTCGTAATTTTTCTTTCCATTTAAATTTAGTTGAAAATTTATTGAGTTTAAAAAATGTGTTTACACTTCATTTATTTATTAGTCAAGCCGATCTCAAACGAATTCTAATCGATTTGGTCACAACTTAGCTCAAGTAACTTTTTATACTGTATAAACTTTTTGAGCCAAATAATGGCGTGTTTAATCTTGGTTTGAAAAATTTAGCAAGTTTTAAAATTTGTCCAAATTTGATTTATTTAACACTATTTATTTCGGGAGAAAAATATTTTCTCCATAATTGCTTTTTGGAGAATGCATTTTTTAGAAATGAATTTATTTTCTGACGTTTGGCTTGACATAGATTCATTTTTTAAAAATTAATTCTATTGTTTGTTTGACATGAAAAATCAGTAGCAATTGAAAACACTAATAATCAATAGACAATAATAAACATTAATAATATATTAATCATACCCTTACTTTGAAATAGGTCTATCAATGAATCGAATTCGGATCAAATATGTGCAAATTTGATCCGACCTAGTTACAAACAAATCCAAATCCGAATATAGTAAATTCGCATTATTCAAATCCGAATCCAATCCGACTTGTATGGATATCCGATTCAAAAATTCAATCCAATTTGATTTTTTTTCTCTAATAACAAACTAACTCATATAAAGATAAAAAAAATCACCCGATCCTAAAAATGCAAACCAGGTCAAATTTTTTATTTTGTTTTCAGATTAAAAAAATAAAAATAAATAAAAATACAAGCGACCTCGTTACTCTCTCACTCTAGAAAAAGCACTCAATACATTTTTTTAAAAAATTAACTCGAGTATATCCCAATTAAGTTAACACATACATCCCTAGTTAATTCAAATCAAAACTAAACTAAAATAAACTCAACTTTTTCTATTTCATTTTATTTTCCTTCATCTCCATGACATCCAAACACAACCAAACAGTTACCCAAATTCCATTTGGTCTTTTTGAAGCTGACCAAATTGACATCATGCATGCCCATACTTTGTTCATCGTGAACAAATTAAACCCAATTAAAACCCAATCATTAAAGTCACAAGCCAACCAAGGGACCATACTAGAGAAAATGGAATCTAGGGGGGCTTAACTGACAATAACTATCTAGCCATCTCAGAAGTATTTATGCTATTTTGCTAATATTGCCTTTTCATTTAGTCCCACACCAAATAATTTGGTCCCATGCCCTATAGTTACAACTTTCCACATGCAAATTTAATTTGCATCATGGATGACATATATAGGCATGTAAATCTCGATGGATCCTGACCCGTACCCTAACCTGGCTAACGCTGGTACCCGCCCAAGCTAGGCCTCGTGTCAACTTGTGTTTTCAGAAATTCTTTTTAGAGAAACTGATAAATCTAAAGATTGGACAACTCTCAATCTGGGGCCCAACTCTAAGTCGGTTATCTAAGGCTATAGGTTGTGACTCAGTGAGGGTGTCGAAACTGAATGGTATTTCAGTGTAATTCCAACACGGTCGAGAAGTGGGGCCCATTATTGACCGAGTTAAGCACACACGTAAGGTTATATTTTTTTAAGATCCTAAATTTTTATTCTCTTATTGTGCACATAAGAATAAACATTGGATACTGTTCGAATTGCTTAATGCGATAGATACATTAAGTGATTTTAATTAAAAAAATTAATAATTTATAAAATCTATAAATATTATTTAATTCAAAATAAATATAAAAGACGTCACTTGAAATTTTGCCTAGGGCCTAGGCTATTGGGATCGACCATTGCTTGACCCAACTCAACAATAATTAGGCTTAGGTTGGAACCTTTTTTACATGATAATTGTTTTATTAGCAACCACTCTCCCACATTTTTAACATTCTATAATTAATTGAAATACATGTTTTCAACATTAATAATATGGTTAATTCTATGGTGCTCATCAAGATCTAGAAATTGATCAATGCCTTCCAACCATGGGAGATTGCCTGAAGAGAAAGGTGAAAGTATTCTTCACTAGTATGAATGTACCCTGACTAAAGATAAATGCAACAAGAATATAAAAAAAATAGAACAATTATATACTCTCTTTTTTCTTTCCAACATTATGTGAAAATACATAAAAGTGTATTACTCGTAAGATGATTATATGAGATCTCGCCTCAAGCCCCAAAAGTATTGGGCCACCACTGATCTTAACCAGAACTCGACCTAACTCAATAATAATCGGGTCTAGGTCAGGACATTTACATATATGATAGTAGTTATATTTCGCCTAGGGACCCCCAAAGTATTGAACCACCACTGGTCTTTACCAGAGCTCGACCAAAGTCGACAATAATTGGGACTAGGTCAAGACGTTTACATGATAGTAGTTTCATTAGTCGCCATTTCTGATGTTTTCAAACTTTCAATAATTGATAAAAATACCGGATTTATCATAATTTAATTATATTTAGAATTTTACTTAGCTATATCTAGAAAACACTTTCCAAACATGGGATTCTTGAACACAAAGGGAAAAGTATTCTTCACTAGTTTTGAGTGTACCTTGACTAGAGAAAAATGAAACAAGAAAACAGAAAAATAGGCCAATTACATGCTTTTTTCCCCCTTTTGAATACATAAATTTGTATTGATTGTAAGATGGTCACACTTTGGGACCCCCTTTGTGGGTGGTTTGCTGCCTAAATGAGGTCAAGTACATATACATAAAATAAATAAAAAGAAGAAGAAAGTCTAGTATTGTCTCAAGCACTTCAAAGACAAAACCCACCAACATTTGACATGGCCCACCATGTGTTATTGATTGGATGTTTACAAATGTTAGAGTAGAGGGTGAGGATATACACAATGACAAGTACTATCTACTTTTAAATTTATTTTAAAATTTTTAAAATAATATTTTAAAAAAATACTTATTCTTCTTTGTAGATTTTTTTTTTCAGATTTTTCAAATTTAAAAAAAAATTCACTAAACATAAAAATTATAAAAAAAATCTGATCGTTTTTTATGAACTCTTTCAAATTTAGTCATAATTTTATTTTCTTTGGCAGGCCTACTAGAAACAACTAAAAGTTTATAATAAAAATAAACCGAATTTAAAAAATGATATTAATTTTTGGGTGGCTAACTTATATAATATATAGTATTACTACAAAAATGAAATTGTTTGATATTAAGGGGTGACGGTAGCCCTAGCTGTGCCAATTGGTTCCATCTCTGGTTGTAAATAAGTTAAAGGAAAGAGAGATTGAAAATGAGATGAAGGTGGGTTCAATGTCACATTTGGTCTTGTTATATTTCCTAATCCAACCACTCTTATACAACACATACATATACATGTATCTATATGTATATCTATATCTATATCTATATATATATGTACTTACATATATCACTCCTCATGTTGGGTAGGTTCACAAGTCCCTTTCTAATGTGCCATGGGGCAGTAGTCACAAAAAAATGCCCATAGTTTGTAACATAATAATAATATCTGACTGACTAGACCAACTGACCAAACTATGGCCCATCTCGTCCCTCCCATAATCACAGCCTGGTCCCTGAAACAATGCCTTAAAAACCTACATCCCATTAACTAACATTTGTCCTAACCCTTAACAAAAAAGGACAATGGGGAACATTTAGCTAGGCTGTGTTTGGATTCAACTTGGGTACCGGCCACAACTTTAACTACACCCTCTCACAAGAGCGGTTCCAGAGTGTGTTGAGCCAGAGTAGGACTCACTCTTTATTAGAGAGTTGTGGTTAAAGTTTTAACTGGTAGTTGTGTTTTCAGAATTACTCGGGTGACACAACATAGTATAGACGCAATATAATGAGGTGAGTGTGATAATATTGGTTCCAATGTGGCGGTTCATCATGCAAATCTCATTGGCCAAACCATACATGAAGAAAATTAGATTGAATAGACATTGACCACATGATCGAGTCATATTTCTTTTAAAAAATAGGCAGAAAGCATGATTTTAAGAAAACCTATAATATAAATGTGGTTTAATTGATCATGTGACTACTGATGTTCGAACAACATAGTTATTTTTATGGTTATTTTATTCAGCGAACTCTATAAAATGAGTGATTCTGATCACATTATTGTTCCAAGAGTACGCTTCACCTTGCATTGAATTATTTTTAAAATTTTATTAAAATTTCTCAAGGTATTCAAGAGAAAGTTGACTAAAAAACTCATTTAGAAGTTGGTGTTCTTAGCATCATGTACCCTAGCAAAAGAGGTACCATACTACTACCCTGATGCCTCAACTTGCAAGCCAAAAGGTCATCTTCCTCCAATACCTTGTAATTGAATATTAAAATTGTATTCTTTTGAATTTTGAACAAGAGGAAAGAATAGACTTAATTAATAGTTCATATGGATCAAAATCCACCTCTATTTTAACATTTAGGATCTAATTCCTTGTTTGTCTATTTTTTTTAAAAGATTTTTTAGCTGCTTTGCTTTTTGATTTTTTTCGTATGTAATGATTTTTTTAACTGTTTCACCAAAAATTTATAATTTTTTTGTCTTTAATAGTGTATTTTTTTAAAAATTTGAACAAAAATTCTACATTTTTATCTTCTTCTCGTCAAGATTTTTTTTAAAAAAAGCATAAAATTTGATCAAATGATAAAAAACATTCACTTAAAATAAAAAAATAAAAATCTGGCAGCTAAAAAATCTCAAAAAAATCTAGGTGAAATTTGGCCCTCAAGGTAAGAAACATTATTTAACCTCAAATTAAGAGGGTTGGAAGATTTGGATGAGTCATTTATATATTTAGTTGCTTTTGACTTTTGATTTTTTCGTCT
>BRYE01000008.1:3052500-3055000 GCA_030159115.1 Actinidia arguta var. hypoleuca
ATGAACTCTGAGATAGAGGTGGCCCGTTCGGAGGGAAAGAGAGAGGCATTAAAGTCAAGAAAATGTTTAGAAAGGAGTCTTTCAATAGGGGTGCAATTCTAACAAAAAAAATTGTACTCTAGTAGTAGTTTATGTTGATCGAAATGATTTGTGCATCTGGGTATCATTGCAAAAGTTGATTGTAGGTATGTTTTTGTTCTGGCCAGAGAAGATGATGGGTGATGGCAACAACGAGTATACTATCTTAGTAAAAATGGAAGAGGAGTGGAGTGGACAATCGATGGAGAGGGTGTTAAACTTAAAATATAAACGGAGTTCGACTTAAAATATCGACATTAATACATTATGCATCTACTAATAGTTTCCAACAATTAAGGCCAGGGTGTTCAACTGATCACTCTAGCCACGATACGCCGTTTGCCCGGAGTTGGGGTTTGTGGACTTGAGATGAACGTACGGTTTGAGGTCGAACATTAAGTGATGGTGAATCTATTCATTTCAAATCTAAAAAACGGATTTATCTGATCTATGCTTTTGTTCTTGTCGTGACAGTGACTTCATGAAGACGGCAAAAAGGTTGACGATTTTAATGGATTCAAGCAGCGACAACGTAGGAATGTAGAGTGAGGAGAAAAAAAAACCAAAAAGACTCGGTATTTTTCAAATGTACAGATTGATGGCTACGCCGCCTTGCTGACCTCTTTTACTCTTCAAAACGTAGGAGGAACCGCTTCATCCAATCTCCTAGCCGATATAAATCCGCCTCCATTAGTTTTGTTATGCTGTTTTTACATTTGAGACTTGCTTTCGTGTAATTAATTTGAGATTTTCAGGTAATTTGGCTTCTAATTTTGTTGGGACAATCACCATGTCTCTGGAATTTAGGCTGTTGAAGATGGATTGGAGTCTTGTAAGAAGGCAATGCCATTAAGCTATATGTGCTTGTTTTCATTTAGGATTTGTTTGGAGATCTTGTATTTGTAGAGAGCTTTTTCTTAATAAGAAGGTAATTTGACAATTTTTGTTTGTTTTTTCTTTGTTCTGTTTTTTTTGTACTTTTGCTTTGAGATTGTCAACAGACATGAAAAGTGATGGTTGAGCACGTGAATACTGAGCTCCACCTCCATATCTCCTCTCTATATACCCCTCGTCTAGGCCACACCGATAATTCAAATCATTCATCTATTAATCTCGTAGTAATAATCATTTATGCAAAAAAACTAATTTTATCGTAAATTTATAAATATAGAGACAAATCGCATTTTGTTTTATAAAACGAATGATATATAAGATTGTAAATTTCAACCGTCAATTTTTAAAAAAAATATTATTTATTTTTAGATTTATAAATATCTGATGAAGTTAAAATGATTAACTTTTACTACGAGAGAGATGATCTAAATCAGTGGATAGGTAGTGGGGTCCCTCGAGTGGATCCCAACGATTACTATATCATGTGTCAAACCAATCTCATAGAAAAATTTTTGAAATATTTTTTCAAAAAGAAATTAAAATATTAAACATTGTCTAATCATAATGCCGCAAGTTTGGGGGTGATTAACCTATTTTTTATTAAGATATCTAAAGTATTTGATTGACTGCGATTATTGGGATTGCAAATATATATATATATAAACCCTTTCAATCCTAGAACTTTTTAATTTTGTACGCTCTCCCGCTCTCTCACTCCCACTCGGTGACTTAAGGTGAGACAGAGAGAGAGAGAGAACAGCAGCAAGCACAATGACAAAGTCAAAGGAACAGTTACGCAAAGGCAACATCAGCAAATAGCTGGTCACCATATACTCTCTCTCTCTCTCTCTCTCTCTCTCTCTCCATATATAAAGATATACTGTATGTATATGTATAATGTATTGGTGAGCACACGTGAGGCTGTGAGAGTGAGAGCTCCTAAACTTAGGAGAGAGAGAGAGAGAGAGAGAGAGAGAGAGAGAGAAGTCAAAAATGAATAAAGTTGTTCACGTGTGGTGTAGACTCGAGTCGCATGGGTTGCGCCGTTTTGAGGATCGGGATGTTTCGTTTGGAGTACAACGTTTGACTATAACATGGCTTGGTTCCTGGTATTTGTTTTTTTTTCTTTTTCTTATTAATTATTTTTTTATATTTTTCATAATATTTATTTATTTTTGTAAAAATCTAGAATCGTTTCGGTTTGTCTTGGCCTCCTAGCTACGTAAAGAAATTTAAAAGGTTTTGAAAAAATAAATAAATAGAATTAATTTCACTTATCTACCTTGAAATTTTTAATAAATGCAAGATCTCCGGATCCTAATCGATTCTATGTCACCTAATGGTGGTTAGAATGAGATCAAACTTCTTGATTCTAGTGCCTTCTTACTGTGTGATGTCAAGATTAGATTCTAACAATTTTTATTTTATCGTAACGGATAAAAATTTGTAGAATATCAATTTTGCTTTCGCATTTTTACATGTGGGAGTGTATTACAATATACACAAGAAAGGCCGGTTTTGAGTTTTT
>BRYE01000008.1:3062500-3065000 GCA_030159115.1 Actinidia arguta var. hypoleuca
ATTATTAGATTTTAGCGTTTATGGGCTAACCCAATATATACCTACAAGTGAGAAGGGTTGGAGGTCATTCCATTGTTGGATGGCCCACTCGTAAGGATGAGCTCTGAAGATTTGAGCTTATTGAAGTCAGTGTTCTAAAAATCGGCCGCCTAGGCGGCGCTTAGGCGCTAGGCCCTCTTGGTCGCCTAGGTGGTGCCTAGTAGCTAGGCCCCCCCACCCGGCCTCTTACTGCCTAGCACTTTTTAGAACACTGGAGCGGATAATGCCCTAGAATCTAGGAAAAGTTCTAGAAATGTTGAATTAAGAGAATTTCATGAAAAAAGATTTTCTATCGGATCAGGAAACGGAAGAGGAAGGAGATGAGAAGTATGATTTTGAATTCGACGGAGAGAGAATCTTGGAGGGATATGGAGAAGAAAAATTAGAGACCTAGTTTCTAATTTCTATATATTTTAGAGACTTAAATTATCATTTTTATCTTCCTCTTAGTATTATTCAACATGAAACGGTTGAACTTTACTATTTTGATATCATTTATTTGTTAGAGTATGATATTTAGTCATTTATTATTTTTTTGTAAATATTAATTCTCTAAATAAATAAATAAAACGTCTAGGCCCTAGGCCCCCCGCCCCCTCCGCCCGCCCCCATTACCGCCTAGCGCTTTTTAGAACATTGATTGAAGTGATGGATGACATAACCCATAGGAGACCTACCCTTGAGGAAGAGCTTAGAGGGTTTAAGCTCATCCATCAACCTACCCTAGAGGATGAATTGAGGAGTGTTTGAGCTCATCCAAATGATGGATGACCTACCCCTGTGGAAGATCTACTCGAGAGGGAAGATCAGAGTTCAGGTCATCTAAGTGATAGATGACCAACTTGAAGGAAGAATAAAGCTCACCCATCTCTTATCACCTATATGAAAAGTGGAAATAAAAGATCACACCATTAAGATTCTCTCACTTGACCAATGAATGACTTGGGATTGGGGGACTACAATTGATTAGACATTTGATTATATTAGAATTTTTTTTACCTGACCAAGACATGCCTCGAGAATAGAGGACTATGAATCGATATATATTGGGTTGATCCATAAAGACGAAAGTCTAATAATTCAATTGTGTCCAAGTAACCAACGAGAGTGAAACACACTACATTTAGGGCATCTCACCAAAGACCTAATATTAAAGGACAATGAATGAAGACAAAATGTATGTCTTTCAAAAATCTAGATTTACTTTCTCTTCTCCAAATTTGCTAAGTTTACTAACTTCAATATCTGAGGGTTATGGCCAGCATCACACTAGTGCCACCATGGGCTCATCTTCTTCTCTCGAAGGTTGTCGGGTCGAGTCTAGCTATACCAAATTTGAGTTTTATCGGGAGGTTTGAAGGATAATAGCTATGTTTGATCGCAAAGATGAAATTTAGGCTAGGATGGTACCTCTATTGTGAAACTTTTTGGTACAAGAATCGGAATCAAGAACGCGGTACACCATAAACCTAAATAGTGATATGATAAGGGTAGGCTTCTAGAAGTTATACCACTAGAATGTACTTCCAGGAATAAGTACTAATATTTTAGGAAATAATTAGAAAAAACTTTGGGATAACGTGGATTGCTAAATTCAATTGGAACAAAATTGTTTGTGCCTTGTTTCGGATTGTTGGTTCCAATATGGAAGTCACTAGGGTATTAGCCTGTTCTGGTAACATTGGTTTAGAAATAATGCCTAGGGTGATTATATAGAGTTGGCTATTGTTTTCTCGAGTGTTTAAAGATCAAAATGGATGATATTGATGCTGGAAGCATTAAAAATAGTTATCACAGATGTTGCTTGCTTCAAGCAGTTAATTTGACCTCAACTCAAATGTTCTCATTTCAATCAATTGCATATTTTACATATCCATTTCCCTTCAATCCTTCCTCTTATGTATTTCCTTGTTAAGATCCGTCAGTATATTTTTTTCCCATTTTTGCTAACATCATAGAAAATTTTAATCCATTTTTTCCCTGCATGGTTTATACTTTTCTGTTGGCCACTTCGCTATTTGCTTTACATTGTTAGCCTCATTCTAATTTTTGGCAAGTTTTGTATAGGTGTGAAAAGTAGAAACATTTCCTAGTTTGCTCACAACTCCATTATCTTCCGTTGCTTTTTCTTCCTCCTCAAAGGTGGTGTTATATCACTTGAACTTGTTTGAGAGATAGAAGAGGGATGCTTTAACATTCCATTGTTTGATTCGACTTGCTTGAAAACCGCCCAGTTTTGGGTTATGTGTATAGAAATTGCATGTATCTCTGATTTTCTATGCATTTATCACACCTTCCATCCATGTATTTTACATTGTCATTATAGATTCTGGGTTTCAGCCTTTTAATCATTGATGATTGTAAATTTGGTTCGACATCTAGGTAATGGTTAATCAAATATGTTTGGAGATAATGATGAACCATTTATACTTCATAAATCAAGGCTCAAGTGATTCACCAA
>BRYE01000008.1:3070000-3090000 GCA_030159115.1 Actinidia arguta var. hypoleuca
TTTTAATATAGTGGTGATATAATTTTTTTTGTAAGATAATAGTTTTTTTTTTTTTTGTAGTCACTTAAGCTCTATTTGGTAATACTTATAAATTAAACTTTTTTTAAATTTATTACAAAAAAAATTAAGATTTTTTATTTTTTTTACATTTATGACTTTATTTTAAATAAGAATAAGCAAAAAAATAAAAACAGAAAAGTAAAAAAGTTAAATTTTAATTTTTTTTTATTTATAAGCTTAAAAAAGTTGGCCAAAAAATTAGTACCAAATGGAGCCTTAATTTCAATAGCCTGACTGTACTCCGCTCCTGCGTGGCACGATATGATTCGTTGGGAGGTTATGTGGATGGGACCGAGTTTGATGGACGGTGGTGGTTGAATGTGAGTTTTTTATTTCGATGATGATGGTGGTATGTCGTTTGCGTGATGTCGGTCCCACACAATTCTCACGTGACAGGTCAGAAATTAAGATAAAATAAACGTGAGAAAATTAAGATAATGATTGATGATTAACAAAATCATTAGATTAAGTTAATGCAATTGATTACGTATGTGGGGCCAATAGGGGAAAGTGGCGGTGGGTTTGGAACACGTGGCATGACAT
Organism: Actinidia arguta var. hypoleuca; assembly: GCA_030159115.1. NCBI lineage: Eukaryota > Viridiplantae > Streptophyta > Magnoliopsida > Ericales > Actinidiaceae > Actinidia > Actinidia arguta. The sequence continues at coordinate 3,070,604 of BRYE01000008.1, forward strand.
GATTCGTTGGGAGGCTAAGTGGATGGGACCGAGTTTGATGGACGGTGGTGGCTGAATGTGAGTTTTTGATTTCGATGACGACGGTGGGCGGTTCACGTGATGTTCGGTCCCACCCAATTCTCATGTGACATGACCTGACACCAATGGCAAACAACTTTTGACTGGTGAGTCAACTCTATACGGCAACAACACGTGGCACTGGATCAACCACAAAAAAATGATTATTTTTCATTTTCTTTTTTCAGAAATTAGGTGAAATTGTTTCAATTTTTTTTTTTAGAATTAGGTAAAAAATTTCAGAGCTTGACTATAATAATAAATTAAGTTCTGGAATATTAATAAAATAAATTAAACATTATAGTTTAATTTAATAATAATTTAAATTATTTATTAGTCTCTATCCATCTAAGTTAACAAAATTATGTTATTCTCTTTCAATATATACCGAAATTACGTCGTATAAGATTTTTTTTATTTTTTAAAGTCCTAATCGAATTATCCTCATTCCAAAATAGTATAAAAATTTAATTTATTTAAATAAATATAAAACTCAAACTCTCTAATTTGTTTTATTAATTAGTTCAATTGAGAATTTAAAAATGGTTAGCACTATACGAAGTTATTCTCCCTTTTTTGATAGATTTTTTAACTGCTATGGTTAGATTGATAAACAAGTCAAACGACCCGAACAGTAGAGTAATTAAGCTTAGTTTAAAAACTTAATAAGTTTTTAAATTATGTTCGATCTTGTCTTGTTTATCAAGCAAATCGTTCTCAAACAATTTTTAATTTAGCCAAGCTCAAATAACTTAAATTTTTTAAACATTATAAACTTATCGAGCTAAGTAATAGAATGTTCAAACTTGACTTAAAAAACTTAACAAGCTTAACAAACATATTCAAGCTTGATTTGTTGGTTTGTTTAAGTTATAAATCAATCTCAAACAAGCTTTTAACGATCAGACTACGGGGCAAGCTCGAACAGATTGGTTCGCTTATTACCCCTAGCTTTGGTTTTTGAGTTTTTTTGGAAGTATAAAATTTTGATTAAACTATCAAATAAATTCATTAAAAATAAAAAAAAAATTAAAAAAACAGAACAACTTAAAAAACTATAAATTTTTTTTTGTCTAAACTGGGCCTAGCAATCATTGAATTTAGCACAAAGGTGGTTGTTATTTTTTTTTTTTTTCTTAATTTTTAATTTTTCCTGTCAAATTACAAAATACCCTAAAGTTTTAAACTATTAGTGAAAGTGTGAGAAATTCTCAAAAATTTCCAAAATGGGTCGGCAAAAACGAACTTTATTTAATAGCTCCTCCAGTCTTAAACCTCTCCATAAATACCCCTCCCCCCTCACCTCACTTCCCCATTCACTCACCAAAATTCACTTCTCAACACATCCCAAAACGCATCACTTTCCCTCTCTCTCACTCTTCTTTCTCTCTCTAATGGCGAAGGACATCGAGGTGGGCGGCATCGGGTATGGGGCCAAGGACTACCAGGACCCGCCGCCGGCGCCGCTAGTCGACGCGGAGGAGCTGACCCAGTGGTCCTTCTACAGGGCTATCATTGCCGAGTTCATTGCCACGCTGTTGTTTCTTTACATTACTGTTTTGACTGTGATTGGGTACAAGAGCCAGACTGACCCGGACGAGAATAGCGATGCGTGCGGTGGTGTGGGCATTTTGGGAATTGCATGGGCCTTTGGGGGCATGATTTTTGTCCTTGTTTATTGCACTGCTGGCATCTCGGGTGAGTAATTTGCGGTCGTGTTTGGTTGCGAGATTAAAATTGGTAGTAACTAATAAATCTTTTCTTCATATTTTGTGAAATTTTAAAATATTTCATCAAAATTTTATATTTTTTTAATTTTTTTAAAGAATTTTAAAAAATAAAAAAATTATTTAATTTTAAAAATAAACTTTATTATTTTTTTTTGTTTTTAGTAATTTTTTTTAAAATTTAAATAATTTTAAAAATAAACTAAGCCAAAACCAATTAATTTACTCCAAGTTAATTGTATCTCCTGTTTGATTGGGCACGGAATAAGAACGATAAGTAAAATCACTTTCCATTTGTCAAGTATCTGAAAAAGTAAAAAATCTTGTGGTAATAAAAAAATCACCTAAAATTGCAATTTATTACCAATCGAGCCTAAATTACTCTGCCAAATTAATTCTGAAAACAACAATCGAACAGATAATAATCCTCTCTCATAAAAACTTTGTGTGATGCCTAATTTGTATGTTGATTTTAATTCTGGTAAAAATTATATACGCAGGGGGACACATTAACCCGGCGGTGACGTTCGGGCTTTTCTTGGCTAGAAAAGTGTCCCTGGTCCGAGCCATTATGTACATGGTGGCTCAGTCCTTGGGAGCCATATGCGGTTGCGCGTTGGTGAAGGCTTTCCAGGAGGCCCACTACGTCAAGTACGGCGGTGGAGCCAATGGGCTCTCCGCTGGCTACAGCACCGGCACCGGCCTTGCTGCCGAAATCATTGGCACCTTTGTGCTTGTCTACACCGTCTTCTCCGCCACGGATCCCAAGAGAAACGCTCGCGACTCTCATGTCCCTGTAAGTATCACTTCAATTTGTACGTATATGTATATGGAAATTTCATAACAGTAGTACTAGGAATATTCTACGTAAATTATCGCACGAATTACTTCTTACTCACATGTTTTTTAGAAACTAGTATTAAAAAAAAAACTAAGTTATTTTCATTACATTTTATCTTCGGTATTGTAGGTTTTGGCACCGCTCCCTATTGGATTCGCGGTGTTCATGGTTCACTTGGCCACCATCCCAATCACCGGCACCGGAATCAACCCTGCCCGGAGCTTCGGAGCTGCTGTGATTTATGGCAAAGATAAAGCTTGGGACGATCAGGTATATATACGTACACACATATACGTACTTAGTAACAATATGAAATTACAAAAATTAAGCCAAATTAATCATAAATGAAATCTAAATTAATCCAAGTTGACTCTAGTGATTTTTTTTTTTTTTAATATTTTCTTCCACATTCTCGAATCCTTTAGTTAATCAAGACAAACCGAAAAATAAAATAAAAAATAAAAAATAAAAAAACTAAGACAAAAATAATCCCAAAAAAAACCATTTTGGTCCTATTGTAACTTGGTTGTGTTGTTATTGTTTCAGTGGATCTTCTGGGTGGGACCGTTCATCGGCGCCGCCATTGCCGCCTTCTACCACCAGTACATCCTCAGAGCAGGAGCCGTTAAAGCTCTGGGATCTTTCAGGAGCTCTGCCTAACAATATGCATCAACATATTACAATTCTTAAGGCTTTCAAATCTTTATGTTGAGAAGGGATTTGGGAAAATGGCAAAAGTTGTAAATAAGTGTTGGTGGGGAGGGTAAATGTGTCAATTGGGTTGGCATTGTGGTCTTGGCACTTGGTTTTTTGATGTGTCATCAACTGTGTTGTGCTGTGCTTTGCTTTGCTTTGCTTTGCTTTGTAGTTCCATCATGGGTGTTCTAAGAAATAATGATTAAATAAGAAATGAGCAAATGCTTGTGTTCCTTTCTGTCTCAATCTTGTGAGCTAATTTGCTTATTTTGATTTTCTAGATTTTTCGTTTTTAATACTTCTTATTATCATTGTATAATCAAGAATTTTTTTATAATTTTTCAATTTTTTTTCTTGAGAAGAATTTGAAGATATAAAACCTTTGATTTAATTTGTAACAAAATTAAAACTTGAGCTCGGTTGTTCAAAACCTTTGCAAAAAATATAGACCCAAGCTTCCCTGAAATCTAATTTTATATTGCACCAGTGTAGTCCACGCATTTTAAGTTTCGTTTTGGGTCGATTTTGATGATTCAATCGTTCATATTGTTGATTGGATACATGTCAATAGTCGATCGATATCAATTTACATAAAGTTAAATTAATATAATCTTATGTATCACATCAATTTATTAAGTTATAAAATAATACTAAATAAATATTGAACTATGTCCGATCAATATAATTTTTTATAATACTGATATTTACAACAGTATTTACAATAGTATGCATCAGTCAATTAAAACATTGACTGACTTTACTGAGCAGTCCATTAGACAACCTGGTCCAAAAATATGAACCTCTGCCCCAAGCCCAGCTAAATTTGAATCCGGGCTATCAATGGCCAAGCCGTAAAATCTGTTGGTCTGGGCTTGGCTCCTCGGGCTTCCCTGGCCCAAAAGACAAAATACCTCTCTGAACGACGCCGTTTAGGACTTGATCAACCATATATTCGAGTTCCTAACGCGCGCATGTGATATCCGGTTTTGTTTGCCCTTCCGAAGGTACGTCTCTCTCTCTCTCTCTCTCTCTCTCTCTCTCTCTCTCTCACACACACACACACACACACACACACGCACACGCACGCACTCGCACTAATTTGCTTTGCATTGACGTTCTTTGTTTGTTTCGAGTTTGATTCAGAGTGTTTTGAATTAGAGAATACCTACGAATACGCAACTCTTGATTTAATTTTAGGTTTCAATTGGATTGTTGGAGTAGTAGGAATGATGAGGTTTATGTCGATTGATATTTTCTGTATTGAATCAAATGCTATTACTTCAAGGATCTCCTCAAAACAAGCCTTTGGCAGGGTTTGATGGCTTTATTTCGTGCCGTCTTAATGGATTTCAAATCTAGTCCTCCCAGTTGCATTTACTTTCGTTGTTTGATTCGAGTTTAATTCACTCGGTTTTGTTTTCTGGGTTTTGTTTTGTCATAATAATCCAACCAGAGAATAGGACCCGTGTATTCAACTCATTTTGTAGCATTAGGTTTCAATTGGATAACCACCCAGAGGTTGGTCTGAGTGGTCTATGCCTGGGACTTCTGCTCTGTTCCAGGTGGTTCGAAATCTCATAGGCACTATCAATTCCTATGTTGGGCCCATTCATACGGGACTTTGCCCTGACTTTAATCCGGCGCTCCACTAGTGGATGGTGGGATTGGTCCCTCAGATTAGTCGGTCTTTTGGGCCAGATACCGAGTTATCAAAAAAGGTTTCAATCGGGTAACAATTAGGAATAGATGGGGGAATAAGAAGGCTTGAAAAGATGTTTACCTGGGTTGTACCCCTTTCATTGACATGCTTTTACTCCTTGATAAGACGGGTTTGATTTTTCTTTAGATGTTGCTTGATGTGGCGGTGATTATAGAATTATTTTGTGTGAATGAGAGACCAATTATCTTGACCTCGATAAGAAGGGTTTGTTTTTTCTTTAGATGTTGCTTGATGTGGCAGTGGTAATAAAATTACTTTTTGTGCATGAGAGACCAATTATACTGACCAAGTTTAACTCTCTTGATAGCGTTCTTTTCAGGGAGATCCTCTTGATTCTTGGATTTTCTGTAGACTATTTTAGCATTTAGAGGGCTGGATATGAAGAACTAAGACTAGTTTAATGAAAAAAATAACACCTTGTACTACATTATTCCGTATTCTAGAGGAATAGGCTGGGGGATAACTAAAATATCCGTCCCGTGTTATGTGAAACAAAACCTTTGGGTAGAACTCACCCTTGGAAAACCGGCTTACAAGGGGAGTGTGCCCAGGACTCATATTCAAGTATTCAGACACACTTATAAGCCAGGTCATATTTGGAAACTAAATAGAAATCAATTATTTATTGTCCCTAATTTGGAAATTTGTGGGAGAGTCTTCTAGAGGTCGTTAGTGGTGAACTGGCATGGCAGCAAGTGTTCATCCACCTCCGCATTAGGGTGCGGGTTCAAGTCCCAATAATCAAGCTCTTCGTGATAAAGCGAGGATAAGATTGTTATTTTGTTACTTAATTTCTCCGAGACCTAATTGCAAGCAGGAGCCTTATACACTGCTCCTTATACACTGGATATGACTTTTTCTAGGAGGCTGCGTTTTAGATACCATTGAACCATTTTTTTGTTAAGTATTGGTACTTTAGATTTCAGTGAGCCATTTCTTTGCAATTGTGACATTATGTCAAGAACTCACAAGACATAATTTCATTAATACCTAAAGTAAATACCTAAAATTTTGGTACTTGAGGTATTAATGAAGGTTTTCTTTTGATTATTAGCAAACATAGATTAAGTAGTAAATTGATTCTTCATGATTAATGTGAAAGAAACCTGAATTGTTAGAATTTTATCTTAATGTGGGCCAACTATTTTTTTCATTTTCTTATTGAAGTAAGGCTTTGATGTGTGGCCTACGTATCATCATGGTATAATAGAAGCATATATTAAGGCGTGGAGGTTATTTCAAGTAGATCCATTATTCCAAACTTGATCGGAATATCTGGAAAATGTCCAAGATCTAAAATTATCAATTTCTCCCACATTAGCTACTTTTAACCATCTAAGAGAAACCCTGCGTTAGTGAAAAGAATATAGGACCTTCGCCATGTTCATGCATGTTCACTGTGGCTTTTGAGCACTGTTAGGCCCAAAGGCTGGGTTATTGTACCCGACCCAATAGATCTAACTGGTCAACCAACCAGCTAGATCTATTGGGCTTTTCTAACAAACCTCATTATTTTAACCAAAAAATGAAGGTACCTAGATTGGCCCATGTAACCTTGGCTTGAAATGAATGAACTGTGTGATTTAGCGTATATAACGCTGAAGTTTGAGCCATTGCACGAGTATTGTAATGATAACATTACGGTTGTAATATTTTAAAGCCACTTCATACCACTCAAAATTATATTTGGAAGATGTAGTTGAAAAAATTGGAGGCATAGCACACTATTGATTCATGAAAACATTAGCTGGCTACGTTTAATGACAAGGGACTAGACAACCTTCAACTGGTGCAATATCCTAATCTATACAAATAAACTATTGGATTCTAAATGAACTAGTTAAAGGTTTTCCCTTTTTTTGACCTAGTCCTATGGAGAAGTTAACCATCTAGTTAGTATATGCCCAGCTAGAGTGCCATTGTGTCATTCTAGGTGTTGTTCAACACTACCTTCAATAGTCTTGTGAATAAATTACATTTTATGCACCCGTCTTGTGATATAGTTTTTCTCCATATCAGAACACGTCTACAGATTTAGCAACAAAGAGGTTTGCTAGGAATAATGCATTTTGTACGATGTATTGACGGTGCATACTCACATGCAGTAGAGTTCACAAAAATGTGGATTCCATCTAGGGGTGTAAGAAAAACCGAAAAAAACGATCGAAAAATTTTGTTTTGTTTTGTAGACCACCTCAATCGGTTTGGTATTAAAATTTAGAAAATCCAATTTTTTTTTGTTCAGTTTGGTTTTATAGTTTTGATAACCATTTAAACCGAACTGAAATTTGCATTAGGTGTTAAGTTTCTCATTCTTAATCTTAAATATTTGAACTCCTATTGGTATTCAGTTAATAGTTAGTATCTTTTGATAATTTTCTGTTTGTATTTGATGAAAACCCAAAATAATGGCCCAATGTAAATATAAATATAGCTTATACAGTTTTTTTTTGTAATCAGGTGGTTTTCATTAATATAGTGGTTTAATTAAAGAGACTCATGATTTCGATCCAAACCGAATAAACCGAACTTGGTTTGGTTTGATTTTGGCTTGGGCAAAACCGAAATTTTCGGTTTAGACTCAAAATTTGATTCAAAACCGAACCGAAAAAACCGTTTACACTCCTAGTTCCACCACATGTGAGTATGCACTGTCAATGCATTGCACAAAATGCATTGTCCCTATCTGTTTTCAGCAAACAAATGAAAAGTAAAGGTATGTGGCTCTTACTCCGCGGCAATACCAAGCGAATTTCCTGAATAAATAAGAAGTACATGATGTATATCCTATTTAATATTTTGCTTTTCAATTTCCAATTGGTGCCACAGTACTTTTGGAACAATGTGGTTAATTTGTTATACAATAATGGATCCAATAGGCTCATCGGTGCAGTGATTTCTCTTATTCATTACAAACCCAAGATGATCACCATACAATCTTGTTACCACCACTTTCGTATGTTAACTGAGCCTCATTAACTACAACTTAGGGCTTCCTTTATTTTTTTATGTATTACCATTCACGCTGACACATTCACTATTGCAGTGAAGTATGGAAACCAATAGGCGTCAACATCAAAAAGGTGGAATTCAACTGCTGCTAGCTGCTGAACAAGAATCTAAGCAAATTGTCAATGCTGCCAAAAGTGGTAAGCTTGCTACTATCCATTCTTTGTTTCCTGGTTGATCTTTATTTGAGTTATTTATATCAATGTTTCGGTACTAGTGGCATGGCATTCATATGTATACTTGGATATTCTGCCGTGGTATCAGCTTGTTGAATAAAATAACAATATATTTGGTATGAAATCTTAGTGTTTTACTATGTAGTCTCAAAATGTAAAAGTTACAGATTTTTCTAAATTGTTATGCCCTAATTCTGCATGATGAGCGGAAGAATGATTTCTGAAACTCGTTTATCAATTGCTTTTGTTTTCTCTCTCAAGCAAAACTGGCTAGATTAAAACAAGCCAAAGAAGAGCTTGAAACGGAGGTAGCTGAATATCAAGCCCAAATGGAACTCGAGTTTCAACAGAAAGTCACAGAGGTAAATCACCCATCAGTTGGCTCTATCAATTGTGTTTTGATGTCTGCTCAAAAAGTTATCAAAACTTTACACATCAATTACTGGATTTGTGGTTTCAACCATGTGTTTTGCTACCTCAATCAGTTTTTACGTCTTCTTTCCCCATTATATGTACCCTTATTTGTTATGGAAATTGCCGTAAAATCAGAGCAACAGAGATTCGGGTACCAATGCGAAGCGCCTTGAACAGGAGACAGGTGAAAAGATCTATAGCTTGAAAATGGAAGCCGGAAAAATATTGCAGGATGTCAACCTAATTCTTTTGAAGGATGTTATTACTGTGAAAGTGTAAGCTTTTTCTATGTTTAAGTTGGTGCCGTTTGGGCTCTCTTTTGGATTTGCTTACTTTTTCATGAATTTTACTGGTAAATATTTTCCATGAACCACTAGACCTGCTATATGGATGGGACTCTTTGTTTTCTGCACTTTGGGGTGGGCTTTCAAAGGAATGAACTTGCTGGGTATTTTTTCAGTGAATATTTAATGCAGCCCATTCTCTCTCTCTCTCTCTCTCTCTCTCTCATATGCGATGGGTAGGTTTGAGTTTTACGCTGTGATATGCAGCTTCCCTCCAATTCCCTCTTCCCTATGGAGAAATTGTTAACTTCTAATATAAATATCAAGCGATGTTTCCATAATCTTGTTAGCGAAAACTTAGGCTTTGTTTGGGTTAAAAATTTGGTTCGAGGAAAAAAATATTAATCAAAGGAAAAGGTTGAAGGATTCATTGGATTAGATTTAATCTGTTTCCTTTCTTTTTCTTCACAAATCGTTCCTAAATCATTAATCCAAATAATATAAAGAAATGGTAATTCGCATTAAAAAAAACACCCTAAAGCTCTGTTTGGCATAGTTTTTTTATTTGTTGGGAGATTTTTTAGTTAGTTGTAGTTTTTGAGTTTTTTTTTTGTTTAATGAACTTTTTTAATTGTTTGATTAAAATTTTATATTTTTTTTGTTCCTCTTGGTGAGAACAATTTGAAAATGTATAACATGTTATTTAATTTAGAAAATAGAAAAAATAATTTTACTTGACAAATTAACTAATTTTTTTGTCTTCATTTGATATTTTTTTACATTTTTAGATTTCTCTCTTCAAGAAGAACTGGAAAAATATAAAATTTTAATTAAATGATAAAAATAATTTATTTAAAATTAAAAAAATCAAAAATCAAAATAACTAAAAAAATTAAAAAAAAAAAAAAAGAAGCTAGAACAAATTGGGTCGTACCATTATTTTTTAAAAACATCGCGAAGAAGAAGACTTGGCAAAAGAAATGAAGGGACAGACTTGAGCTGTGGATCTTCTTCTTCATACATAAGATTTGCCATCTTCATAAGATTTGTTACTCATCTGTTTCACATGGTTGACTCTACTGAATAAGAAAGTTGCTTTGTGTGATGGGGCAGTCTCATAATTTCTTTTGTTTGGTAATTCCACAGGTGTCTTTCCATATCCTCTCTTTATCTTGTTTTCTCCAAATGATGATGACATCTTCCATTCTAGTTTTATAATTACATACTATCATTCTTGCATGTGTAATCATGATATTTTTCTTCAAATGTATGAAATTAAATGCATGTGATTGATGAAAGGTCAAACATTACAAAAGGGGGAATGCTTTGTGTACTTTAATCTACTCCGTTAAAATGCAACTCGAAGCGTAGAGTTAGGGATTAAGGTAGCATAATATTCGATAAGAATTAATATCATATTTTTACAGGGATATGGTTGCAATTGATTGAGCATGTTATGAGTATAATGGTAGAGTAAGAAAATGTGATTGTAGGTGTGTGAATTGTCTTGAATAATAGTGATTGAAAGCAATTAACAAAATATGAAAACAAGGATAATTCAAGGATTAATCCAAACCACAATCTTGATTACCTGATTCTTTCTCTCTTCAATACACAACTAACTTATCACGAGAATTGTGACGTTAGTTGAAATATGGAGCGGCGCAAACATAAAACACTAGAAAGATATATCAATAGATTGCATTGGGTTTTAATTAATGAATCAAACATTTTTAATGCAATGGATCTAGAAAGCAATTGATAGAATTGTAAAGATCAATCCACGTGTCTCAATATGTACAATACTAGTTCAAGTCCTTCAAATAGGCATTCACACAAAAACAAAGGATGCAAGGGCTCGAAACATGCTTAATATGTACAATCCTAGTGAATATCCGTATAATATATATTTAAATAAACACGAAGAATGCATGAGAACAAGTTATGCATGTAAGAAATAATATAATTTTAATAATTCAATTTACGTATGTACAATCCTCAATTTTGACTTAAAATTTATCAACAACAAATCATCAATATTATATGACAATGAGTGCGAGAGAAGGTATTAAAACACATCTAGATCATAGTTACGGATCTCTCCTCAAACTAGCATAAAACATCTAAGTTAACATACTCAAAGTAGAATTTACCAACAAAGTGTAAGAAGACATAAATGTAATTCTCTAAATAAGAAATTGAACTTTAATTACATAATTAACAACATGAAACAATGAATATATGAAAGCAATTAACAATTAAAGATCAATTCTTAAAAATCTAAACTTGAGCACAAAATGTAATTAAAGAACATATACGAGAATTAAATGTAAAAAAAAGTTTCATGAACTCAAAACTTCAAATGGAATTAAAATCGGAATTGATATGAACTCTAAATTAAAAAAGTTGTACAAGAACTAGGGAGAGAAAATCCTAATTTAAGAACTAAATCTAAGAAAATGACTTTCTCCTCCCAAACTACAGCTATTTGCACTTATTTATAGGCAAGTAATCGATCTAAGTGATATTAAATTAATGCTCTTGTCATTAATTTAGCCTTTTTGCGCTTCATCTACTGTGAAACTCTACCGCTACCACTTTTTGGCCTTTACCGGTACATTGAGGTACCGGTAACCATTTGAAAAATGCACTAATCTTGGAGTACTAGTATTGGGAACAGGACTGTATCGTTACTAGGTTGGTATCGACACCTCCATTATCTTGGCACCAATACACCTAATTTCTGTAGGTTTTTGCTCATTTGATCTCTACTCTCCTCTCTCTTGCCTCGGAACTTCTTAGATACTCTCTTTGACTCGTAAAGTGTTAAATCATTTCTTAAAACACGTGCAAAATGTTGTTTAATGCATATTTACCTACAATCACCAAAACCAACACATTACACGCGATATCATGAAATAATCAAAGAGTTAACCGCTTTAACCCACCCATCGAAAGAATTAAACTATAAAATATGCATAAAATGTTGTACAATCAGAAACCATATTGAGTGGCTTGAGACTATAGCATTTCCGTCCGCTCATGTTTGAACCCACAGGACAAAGTGGAACCCCCAATTCTATCTTTTGATATTCCCGAAGAGATGAACAGATGAGCCTCAGCCATTACGTGGCAGACCATAGAAGGTTGGAAACAAATCTGCTGCGGTAGTATTGAATCACTAAATAAGGATATAAATGAAACTAGAGCCGATAAATGAGCCGAAAAATACATTGTTTTAGTTTAGTTTAAATGTTAACAAATTTTAAAAATATGTTCAAGTTTGATTTGTTTAACAAACAAATCGATAACAAATCGAGCTCGAGTAGTTTGATTCGTTTATCACCCCTAAATAAAATTCACGCTATTACTTAACCCAATGACATTATAAGTAAATTAGTATTATTCACTGTTGTTGTGAGGAGGGTTTCATTTCAAACACAAAAAGCACAGAGGCATTTAGGTTTTCCTTACTGCTGCAATTTGACCATTTTTGTAACCTCTTTCCAAATCTGGCAAATCTTCAAGCAGACAAAAATCTACGTTAAATTACATGTTCATTTGCTGCCAACTGAAACAGATCACATGCAGGATGACTCACCCTGAGCAAGTTGGCTCCACCTAATGATTCCAAAATCTTCTTATGTCTCCCCTTGGATCCTACCCGTCCCCCACCACCCCCGTCTACTTGATTTTTATTTTCGAAAATGTTATAGAAAATTTATATCAGAATATGCAACCAGAATAACGTGATAATTATATTTTTCCGTCATAAACAACCATATTTGTGGGTTATTTTTATTTAAAATGATAGGCCATAAAACTCCGCCGTATCATTCTGATAACTCTTTTGTATATTTTTTCTGTTTAAATAGCGTTATTATTTTATTTTCTTAAACAACCATTATTGTGGATTTTTTATTTTAAAGTGATAGACCTCACAACTTAACCACGTCATTTTGTATAATTTTTATGTATATATATATATATATATATTTTTTTTTTTTTTTTATATCATTATTTTTTTATTTTATTTTCCATGCTTGGCTGCCTAGAAATTGTGACAAAAAGTGTGAATTCAAATTCAGCAGACGCATGGTATGAATTGATATATATATATATATATATATATATTTTTTTTTTTATATCATTATTTTTTTATTTTATTTTCCATGCTTGGCTGCCTAGAAATTGTGACAAAAAGTGTGAATTCAAATTCAGCAGACGCATGGTATGAATTGATTGCATGGTGGGGTACAACTTTGCACTGCACGGATATTGAACTTTCTCATTGGGTGCATGTGATGATATTGGGTCTCAAGGCAAAGTCTATAGTACATAATGTGTGTATATTAAAAATATTATGATCGATTGTGATAAATATTACGATTACTATGGTGAATGTTATTTGTAGTGTAGTGTGTATATTAAAAATAGTAAAAAAGAGTATTTTATACATCATTATAACAAAATATTATTATTTTTTTTATTACAATCGATTGTGACGAATGTTATGACCTTTTGTGATATTATTATACTTGGCGCATCATATACACCATTTTGTGGTGTACTTTAGCTACTCCTTGGAACTAAAACTTTTTATATTGAAAAAAATTCAGACTAGTGGTATGACCAAGGTTAAAATCAATTTAGTGGTCTGACCAAAAATAATATTGCTGGAGGTTGTGAGTTGTAAATAATATCAAATACATGGTGAGTTAGACGATTTTACCCCTGAACCACTTAAACGACATCGTTTTGAAAATCTGTATAAAAATTGGGCATGTAAGCATTGCAACATACATTTTCTTCATTCGTTCGTGCCTTAGCCCAGCTCTCGGGACAGACCTCCCCCTTCTCTCAAATTCACGAGCGATTGACTCTACAACCGCCATTGGCCTTGTCGCGAACTCCTCTACGATCTCCGTCTTCAACTTCCACTCATTATCTCTTTATTCGAAGGCTTGCGAATCAATATCAATCGACCCTTATGATCCTTCTACTTGACCCCTATGACTTGATCTTGGACATAACTAACTTGCACCACCCTAGCATATCCGACGTGCATCCATATCATATTCAGCATGTGTTGTTGCTCTAGCTTCAACCGAGTGAAAACTTTTGTTCAACCAGTTGAATTAAATCAATAGGTCAATGAGGCAATTCAACCAGTAGAGTTTAAGTATTGTGCTAGGATCAGCAACAAGACACTTGCAACCGGTAGAGTTTATGAGTCATGCCAATCGGTTTGAGGTATATGCAACTTGCACCCGAGACATATTCGACTTACACTCAAGGCACACATGATTTGCACCCTAGACATGCTTGACTTGTACTCTCATAACTATTAAATCGTGTTTGTTTGACTAATTATGTTATGCCCCAAAGTTTTAATACTATTAGGCATATAAACCCTTACATAGGTGAAGAGAAAGTGAATGGAAGTCGAAGACAGGGATCGTAGAAGTGTCCGTGGGGAGGCCAACAATGGTTGTAGAGTCAATTGTGCTTCAGTTTGAGAGATAGGGGTGGAAGTCTATCGCAAAAGCTGGACCAAGGCACAAACGAAAAAAAAAAGATGTAGGGTGTGAGTTCTTACATGCCCAGTTTTATACCAATTTTGAAAACGATGTGTTAAATGATCCAGGGATAAAATCTCTCAAACTCACTATGTATTTAATATTATTTACAACTCACCTCCTCTAGCTATATTATTTTCTATGAGACCATTGAATTGATATTAACCCTTGTCATTCAACTGATCTAAAATTTTCCCATGTATATTTGAGGTTTAGACTAAGACATTGATCTATTGATTTATTTTAACTTGCTTAATTTTATTTGAACTTTTTTCATTTTAAGGTGATATTTTTTACTTTTGTTAGTTCGTCTTGATCAGAGTAGTCAAAAAAATAAATAAAAATAAACTATGTTAATAAAAAATATTAAAAAAAATAATCCAAAAAACTATATGTTATTTGGCTTAATCTTGTCTTTAGTGATTTTTTTATAGTGAATAGACTGTTTTTTTTCCTGATACCTCTCATTAAGATGAACCAAAAAAATAAAAAATAAAAAATAAGTCAAACAAAAATAGCTTAGCTCAAAAAAATTATGCCAAATTGGGTTTGGATAATTATTTATTCATTTCTAAATACCACGTCAGCTTTCATTGACCGTATAATAAAAAGTGAATCCTAGTTTCCATCTTGTCTCGATTCAAATCCTCGAGAATATAAAAATGTAGGATCTCGTGTCACACTTTTTTTAACTACTTGACTATTAGAATTAAAATTAAAAAAGTAATGATTACAAACAAATTTTTTATACAAAACGAGGTCCTCAGTTGTATCCATCCATAGAAAACTAGAAAGTTCATTAATGTGCTTCATAATTACAAAAATACTCTTATTACGTCATTCTCTAGGAGGTTTTTTTATATAAAATTCTTGTATGAATAAAATTTTCGAAACTAAAATAATGACACTCATTGAAAGTTACGTGGTGACCACTGCATGATTTTCCTTTTATATATGTTTTCACATGGCCCACTAGATTGCAACATGCAAGCAATGAGATCCAAATTGTGCAAGATTTGGAATGACCGTATTAGTTTATTTTGATTGAAGAGGACAGAAGAGGCACTGTGGATCAATAGAAAAGTCATTTGACCCAAGGACAGACATTACAATTCAAGAGAGAGAGAGAGAGAGCAGACAGGCTGAACAAGCAACCACGTGAAGTACCCGGATCATAAGTTGAGCCATGAAGTATTTCTAGTACACATGAGAAAATCTAAAAAATTACAATAATTTAAGAAAAAAATTATCATAAAAATATCATGAAGACCACTTAGGCCTCGTTTATTTGCCCGGACTAAATAGAACTGGACTTGACTTGTTATCCAGTCCCGCGTTTATTTATAAAAAATGGTCTCGGACAAGTAGTTCGACCAGACAAATAATTCCACATATGAGGAACTATGATGTCCCAATAGAAAGGGTGAGACTAATAATCCGGGACTAAACCTATAGATAAAATTATTTTTTTACTCTCATTAGTCCAAATAGTCCGAGGACTAATAGTCCGGAGAATATTAATCCGAGAACTAATAGTCCGGAGACTATTAGTCCAGTCCGACAAACAAATGAGGCCTTAGAGATAACTTGGCTACTAAAGACTATAGTTTTGCATTTAAAGAGTCGTCAATTGAGTACTGTTATAACCATTGAAGATTTGCTCAGCTATTAATGTT
Source organism: Actinidia arguta var. hypoleuca (assembly GCA_030159115.1). Lineage (NCBI taxonomy): Eukaryota > Viridiplantae > Streptophyta > Magnoliopsida > Ericales > Actinidiaceae > Actinidia > Actinidia arguta. The sequence goes on from BRYE01000008.1 coordinate 3,086,783, forward strand.
AATGTTTAAGATTAATCTCTCTCGGACCTGAGCGATGATACAAAGTGTTGGTGAAAATCAAAAAAGGAAATTATGAGCCACGAACCGAACCATGAGAACATATTATATTTATGTGGTTCGCCAAAATTAACCTACGTGCACGAAAATTAAATATATTATTTTAATCTACAAGAGATTATACATCACATTTACAATTACAAGGATACTAATGTAGCGGATTGAGACACGAGTATTTCACTTTTTTTAAGGAGATTTTAACCCTATGTGTTGGAGTGCATTTAGTGAAAAATGGAGCAATATGTCATTATCCAAAAAAAATTATCAAAAACAAAAGTAATCTTATTTGTTAAAGTACTCTTATGATTTATCCCAAATGAGGCCAAAATCTCCCTCTTCTTTTCTTTTCTTTTCCTAGTTGAGTGTCCTTTGACTCTTCAAAGATCAACCCCTCTCTCTCTCTCTCTCTCTCTCTCTCATCTTCTCCACAGTTGTTTGCAGCCTCCTAGAATGACAAATCCCATTCAAGATTGACAAAATAAGGAAATGACAACTCCATTTGAGTTTTCTTGATTTGCTTCAGTTATTTAGTTTTTATGGTTAATTTGGAGATAAAACCAAATTAATTTTCTTTGAGTTTTTTCAAAATATTTTGAAAAATCATTATGAAATGGAATTTGACCAAACTTTACTCATAACATTAGAAATGAGTAGTTTTCTCAAAGTGGACACCCAAATCTATTCAAATTTTGTTGTCAATATTTAAATTTTCAACAAATTTATCTAATTTAAGTCTTTGATGCATAAAAATATTTAAATTTTTTTTGGATAACCTAAAAGATGATATATTAAAAAATATTTAATTAGAAAAAAAATGTGTAAAAAAGGAAAATCAAATGCGTGGTTTGGATTCTCAACAATGCTATGGTCTCCGAATTCAGATAAAAAAAAATTTGAATTTAAAAAAAATGATTCAGATTTACTTAAGTATGTGAGGTCACATAACTAAATAGTTTTGAACCATACATTTTGAATTCGGTGCTTCATCTAAATTCGGAGACTATATCCGGGATTCTTGATGGGAGCAATTCTTGAGTTCATATGTTTTTAATGGTTTGGATTCTTTTCCAAATTGTTGAAATTAATGAATATCTTAATGCTAAAAATTCATGTGAGGTGAATTAAATCACACAAAGTTCATTCCTCACTACAAAAAATCATGTTTTATTTTATTTTGTTGTTTGTTTCAAAAACAAGTGGATCTCCAAGCAATCAAGTAAAATCATAAATATTAAATATTCAAGTATAAAAATAATAAAAATATTAAATGTATAAAAAAGTTGTTTTATAAAACTAATATTTATCTGTCAAAATTAATGTCAAGAATTTATTATATTCTAGTACATTAAAGTTCATTTAGTAAGCCCCATGACATCATAACCAGCTGGGGTATGAGCTGTTCTTGTATTTTCCTTTTTTTTTTTTTTGAGATATTGACTATTTTAGTTGTTCATAAATAAATAAATCTTTTTATCTAAAAAAGAAAGTGATTTTGCACCTCACTTTTCTACAAATAAATATAATTTTTTCCTGTGTTTTTATCATACAAAGTAATAAAATTGATGTTACTTTTTTTGTTTGTGTAATTTTACGTGATGAAAATAAGAAAATAAGAAAATAAAGTGTTTTTGTACAAAAGTAACGTACGAAAATTTCAAAAAAGAAACAATAAAAAATAAAGGAATTGACATATCTGAAATCTAGAAAATGAAGTACATTGGTGCAGTTCAAGCATATTGAATTTTGTTTTAGGCTCATTTTGATTATCTAAATTGTTCGTATTATTAATTTCGTCCTAAATATCAATACTGCAGAAAATCACGTTAATTGGGCATATTTTAATTGTTGCTTAATACTGTTTTATAACTTAATAAATGAATATAAAATACAAAATTATATTCATTTATCTTGATATAAATTGATATTGATCGACTATCGATCTGTGTCCGATCAACGTGATTTTTTACAGTACTAAAGTTCTCAATAGGGCCTACAATATAATGATTGTGATCCTCAATAAAAGCTCAAAATATAATCTAAAATACTTAAAAGGCACTGTTGTAGTCCATTTTTAAATTTCAGAAAATCCTGATTCGAAAATAAAAAAATCTCTCTCTCTCTTTCTCTCTCTCAAATTAATACCAATAAATAACTCCACCACATAGTACAAAATCTCAAGAATTTATTATATTCTTGTACGTTAAAGTTCATTTAGTAAGCCATTGATACCATAACCAGCTGCAACTTGCAAGTATGAGCTGTACTTCTATTTTCCATTTTTGTTTTTTGAGATGAGATATTGATTATTTTATCTGCTCATAAATAGTCATAACTTATTTATTTAAAGAAAGTAATGTCATTTCTTTCTGTCTTTTATCATGCACAATTACAAATATACCCTTATCTCTTCGATAAAGGAAAAAATTACAAACACAAATAATTATACGTTTTACGAGAATCTCACACACCTCGTATAAGAAAGTTTGTATAAATGTGCAAGTGTCTATTAACAACATTACTAGTACACAAATGCTTTACAAGCGCAATAAAAACAGAAGATAAAATATTTTTTTATAGTGAAAAGTGAAAATGGAAGATAAATTATTTTTTTTATAAATAGGTGATAATTTTTGAACGCTTTACAAAATACACTCCATATAGCTGTTTTCATTATGTAAATTTACAATAAAACCCTTAATAATTTTGTTAATTTTCAAAATTGTCCTTTACCATATATAACATTATTATTTTTTATTTATTTATCCTCCATATATGGTATTTTGACATTTGTTTAAGGGGAGTTGGACTTAGATTCTTGTAAATGCATGTAAATATTTAAATAAAGTTATAATAAAATCCTTTTTTTTTTTAAATTCCAAACTTGCCCTTATTCATGACATGTGTCATTTTCATTAATGAAATTTATTATTGATACCAAATTAATATTCAGCCAAAAATTATTTCCATTAGTCAAAATATTAATTACAATTTAATCAAGATATTTTAATATAACAAAACAAGCAATTATCTGTCTAGTTTTTTTTTATTTAAAAAACAATAACAATATTACAAATCTCAAAACATTACAAAAAAGTTGATACCTTATTTGTTTGTTAGGAATCGCACAATCGATGATCGTCAAAAACCTAACAGTTATCGAG
>BRYE01000008.1:3095000-3105000 GCA_030159115.1 Actinidia arguta var. hypoleuca
AAGTTTTCTTTCCGACTCTTTTCTTTTTTTCCCCTTGTTTGTGTCTTCGTCGTTTTGTCTGATGATATGGTGGATTTCTTTAAAGCAATTCCTTTACAGAACTAGACAGAGTCAAGAGAAAAGAAAACAATCAACTTGATGATGCTTTTTGGTAAGGAATAATCTAACTCGGCTCACTTTAGCTACGTTGGAGAGAGTGGAAGTAATTTTGAATATTCAAAAAGGTGGTTGTACTGGGAAGCAGAATAATTTGGAGAATGAAGTGCCATAGGCTTTTGAAATGGGGAGTAAAAGTAACGATGGAATAGAGTGGAAAGCAAAGAAAGTTGGGGAAAGAAAAGGAGGAGAGCAGTTGTTCTTTTGGAGGAAAGAACTGTGGAGAGATGGACATCCATCATAGAGACACTCGGAGACAAATCAGTTTCACAACAAAAAAAGAAAAGGACTGCTTTTTGAAAGTTGAAGATGCCAAAAACCACAGAAGATGATCTCTCTCTCTCTCTCTCTTAGTGTAGAGACAAATAACAGGTGGAAAACGAGGCGGCTGTTCAGATGAAGTGGCTTCTTCTGCAGTTTTTGCTTTATGCTAATGTGCCAACTCCAAAGGCAGACGGTTTCTGTAGAAAGTTGGACTAAAAGAAAGAGGTATGAGGGGCTGTGAAAAGTTAAAACCCATTGGCATCCTTTAACCGTCTTCTATAAATTCTGCACTTTGTATTTATTTTTAAGCTTGCTATTGTGCGAATGCAGGGAATGTCCCCGGACTGCGATAAAGCGATCTGTTAGGGTTCTGAAGGTGGTTGCATTCCAAAATCTATTCATGTTTGATTCGAAATTTTTTAGGTATGTACATGCTCATGAAATGCAATAATATGCCTGGCTCCCTGTATGCCATTTGCAAAGTCCATCTATAGATTGGTGGCCTTTGTGGATGGCGTGCGAGGAGCCATGCACGGCATGTTATTGATTATGTGCCACTCCCTCCCTCTCCCTTTCTCTCACATAGACACAATCAGGGCTGCGATTATCATAATGTCTTTGACTTCTCGGTTACAATTTTCGGGTGTGGTTATGTCTCCGAGTATTGGATCCATGTAATTTCCATGTCAAATACATGGGGACACAGCAAAATCACATATTTCTTAATATATTATTTTAATATTTTTTTTTTGGTGAATTTTGTTTAGAAGGTATCATAGAGTCTTTAATGCATATAATTACAGTTGTATTACTAAATATGTTTCCTAAGTGAATGTCAAATTAAAATTTCATACATATATCTCATACCATACTCAACTGTCAAGTATCCAACACGGTACTCCTCACTGTTCAACTTTTTAAATTTGTAGCAAAGATTTAGAGCCATTGAATCTCAAGTAGGCATGGGACTTGGAAGCAAAGTCTCTCAGGTTCGAAATCTACTAGGTGCTATCAATTCTCGAGTTGGGTCAATCCTTTACCCCGGCTTTAATCGGGTCTCCCGCTAGTGGACGGTGGGATTGATAACCCGGATTAATCGGTCTTTGGGCCGGATAGCAAGTTATCAAAACTAGTTATTGATACCCTAGATCTTCTCAGTTTTTTTCGCTCTATATATATCGGCAATTCCTACAATATGAGCTTCTGAGGATGTTTCCTGCATTTCTTTTTCTGCATGTTTATTATTAACGATCCTTCTAATTTTAGGTAAGTTTTCTTGTTCAGCTTTTGCTTGTGAATGACTATAGTTATCATCTCAAGTATCAAAGACTCTTGTTCTAAGATGGGGGGTTGATCTCTGGCATGTAAGAACAAAAACAAGAAACATTTTTGGTCATGGATCTAGGTGGGCTGATACATTATCAATGCAACTATATTGCTTTCTAACATACCGTTGTCTTCTAGATTTGATCTCAGTGAGCTTTATTTGGCTTACTCATAAAACTATGATTTAGAAGTTTGTTTTATAAGATTTTTCTAGTCTGCAGGTGTTGTCAATGATAGCGATAGACCTAGTGTGACAATCCAGCCAAAATGTGGAAAGATGGCAAATGGAAAGATATTTGATGAAATGTTACTTCCAGAGCAGTAGAAGATTGTTTTGCTTCAGTAAAATTGCTTTATAACTTGGTAAGTTGACATAATCTCCTTTGCACAACCATCGTAAAAATCATAAATAACTTGATTCCCATACTGCCACTACCTTCTTTAGCATTCTTCCGGTTTGATGGAAATACTAAAAGGTCCACTCTATACCTTAGTTACACAAAAGGGGAGTGGGATATATATACATGTAATGCATGCATATTACTAGTAGGGTTTTAAATTGTGGTATCAGTATCGGTGCTACAGCCAAGTATCGGCTAATATTAGATGGCCAAAATTTTGATGCGTAATGGCCGATATGTAATGTGTTGACCGATATTCAAAACCTTGATTACTAACCTAAATAGTTTTAATATTTTAGGCACCGAATCTTGTATGATTATTTCCTATCAAAAGAAAAAGAATCTTATATGATTATTGATACTTGCAATCTGCAATGAATACTCTATCTTTTTCCAATGCAATATTACAAGAAGGTGGTGTTTTAATCCTAACAGAGTATGCGAGATAATGCACCTCTGATTGCGTGTGCAAATCTCCATTACAATCTTTCTGCGGTTGTGTTCATCTCAGCCATGTCCTGGCGATAAGGTGATATAATTCCATGCATCACAGCCAAAGAAAAATGCAGGTACGCACCAACCAACTATTGGCTAAAGTGGAATTCGTATGGAACCTGCGATTTTAAACAATAGAATTCATGAATTTGAGGCGTTTAGCATTCAATTTGCCAAACTGCACACCAGTCCGCAATTGATGTATCTAGTTGCACCGATTGTGTGACTCTCAGGCTATAGAATCTATACATTATATGTTCATATGTATTGCTTGTTTTGTCTTCCAAAAGAGGGGATATCTCATGTGACGAGTACACCAGATTGGTGTAGCCCGCCTTCCCACCCCTTCCAAAGACAGATTGAAAACTTGGCTCACACATCTGATGATCTTAGGATGAGATTGGCTACTACTGGGGCTCATTGTCCTGATGCTGGTGAGTCCACGGTGGAGAATGCCTTGTATTTCAACGTCCATGGGATAAATTCAAATCCAACTGCCGTATCTTCATATTTGTTATACCAAAGCTCAGTAATCAATCTCTGGACTGCCATGGTTTCTTGCACAATGAAGAACGCCTATCTTCAGGAACAGAATTACTTCTCCTCCAGGTAAGCCACTTAAGCCTTGTAGACTATCAATGCCCGCTATTGCATATCTGCACAAGGTCTCATCACAATTGCTACACATACCAAGCTTAGCTAAAAACATGGTCATCTAGAACATATCTCATATCTATACACCTTTATCTAAAGGGTGTTTTGTTCCACCAAGCTATAGGAAGTAATGTACAGATATGGTAGAATATTACATCATCAAAACAGAGAAAGTCCAATAACACAATCCACAAGCACACCGACAACCCCAATAACCACCAAGTACAACTCAAGAAATAAATCTAAGCCCAACTATTGAGTACAAGCTAAGAAACAAACCACCCATTACGGGGGAGAAATTATCAAAACTTTACTTTAACCCCCTTCCAACTGAGCCCAGTTGGTTCATCGAAATGGGTCATGCCTGCCAGAATGTTAACTCGAGGAAAATGCCAAAATAATAGTTCTTGAGCACTTTTCCGTGCATTCTAGTAATTTTGTATGTTTTCAAGCATTTTCTGCACATTCTCAAGCACTTTTCTGGCATCCATCGAGACTAGTGACAGCCAGTCATTAGTTAGTATTTCCCCTTCAAAAGAAAAAAGAAAGGATATGTGGGATCTAACGATCCCTGATTCTAAAATTATAGGTTATCAAATTCACTTTTAGTTTAAACCGAAATGATTAAGGGAGAGATCTGAAAACTCATAAGACTGCCAACTTGCTCACCTACTAGACACGAGTAACTGGGTCCCACATTCATTGTTAAGATAGATCCCACAACTCTCACCAACTTGTATCTAAGGAGGTGAGAAAAGCCTGCGGTTGTAGCATTACTTGAAACATGTTTTATAACTCTAAATATTGTTCTACTATCCCAACATTTTTGAGGCCTTGTTTTCAATTCATAGGGGATGGTGGTCACATTTACTGGTGGGAATTAGGTAGTGATGCAGCGGATAAAACACAAGAAATAGAACAAATCTATTTCAAGAAAAAATTCACTCAAAACCATAAGTAAACCTAGAGTCCACAAGGAAGAACAAAGAGAAAACACTCGAGAATTATTTTTATTGATCAAACACTGAATGGTAATGAAGCAATACAATCCTTAAATATAGGAAAGCTAGACCTAAATTAGGAAGAGAACTGAACATAAGAAAAAGAGCAGCCATAAATAAAGTAAATCACAAAACTAATCACTCCTAATCCCCAAAATCACTCCAAATCTGTGTTTCTTGATTCTATCTTCCATCTCAGTCAAAATCTTTTAAAGGTAGAAAGGTTGCTCCAGAATCTGTGGTGCTTGATTCAAGCTTCCCATCACAGTCAAAATCTTCTAAAGGTAGAAAGGTTTCCCAATCGGAGGCCAAATCAGTAGAAGTCCCTGGAAAAGAGTGACTGACTTACGCCTGGACTTGTGGTAGTCCAATTTCTCAAGAAATACTTGAGATATTTGTTCTACATCAGGTAGGAACCTGATAACTTTGCTACATATTATGATAGGGGAATAAGTGACATTTCCAATAACTACCCTCGGTTTTCTCTTATTTCTATCCTATTGATTAGGGGCATAACTGGCATTGTAAGCATTTAGCTAGTTGTGGAATAGACCATGTGAGACATGGCATTGTGACAGCAATGTAGGGCATATAAAATGGCCTACTTTGTATGAAGCTTTGGCCAGCTTCTAATGCCGCCCTTTTGTGGGCAGTGGTATTAGTCAATCCAATGTACCAGATACTGAGTTATCAAAATAATAAGTTAAAAACAGAAGAATACTCCGGTTTTCCCATATATCTGCCCTGGTTGAACTGAACATATCAAGTTATCATATTTAGCAAGGATAACTTTATTATCATATGGGATTCTCAGTCCCCAAAATTCTTGTCCTTTTCTTGCCATTTCCGGCTACGGAATGTGTCATCTTTGGATTAAAAGTCGATGAACTACTTGCAATATAGTGCACGGGGAAAAGACATGACAGATTATAAATATTTAGGGACAGAGGATTTGGTCCAGCTAACTTGCTGAAGTAACATCACGTGCTAGCACTCTCAAAAAAACAATCTTGAATTAGAAGTGGGGTATGGGGGAGAGCACTAGAATTGGGATGTGAAATTTTGATAAGAACCCTAAGGTCCTTTTTCTATCAATCACCTAAAAAGAGAAAGAAAAGAACAAAACAGAGAAAAATGAAAAGAAGGATTTGGTCTTACCATTCTCAAGTCCAAAGGGGCCCCATATGTGATGCTATTATTGGGATTACTTGGAGTTTGGCCAAGAAAGTGTAGAAATGTTTGGGTGATTGGGCTGCTTGAAGTTGCCATTGCAGGTTCGAATGGAGAGGGAACTTTCATGAAATTTGAAGAGAGAGAGGGGTTTAAGAGTTTGATTGTACCATTTTAAAATAAATAGTAATAAATAGTGTAACATAAAATTAAGTATAAAATACATGGGTGCAAAGTGTAACATACCTAAAATTTTATATTGTTTTTGGGTACTACACACGGGTACTGGATAACTGGTATTTGAATCGAAACAAAATCTAAACCGTCAGATACCTGTTTCTATAAAATTGGTACATACCAGCCAATACAGTGCGGTATTCAAAACCTTGATCTCAATTACTGTTTTGCTACTTGGATTACCAATAGTTAGCATCAATTTGCAAAAGCAAACGTGTAGTTGATAAAATTTCTCTGAGGTAAAATGCAAAGATCACCCCTAAAGTATGTGTTTTGTATCACTTTAATCATTCACATTTTAATTTTGTCAACTTCATCCTTAAATTTTTCGAATTGAATTAAATTGATCAAATTTCAAATGTCGGTCAGAATTGCTAACTTAATTATTTTAAGTTACGATTTTCAACTAAATAATATCTTATTTATCTCTCTTTGCGAATCATTATTTTCTTTAAATAAATAGTGAAACGTCATTGCCATGGAAGTGACCCATAAAATGACCTTACGTTGTGGACCTTAGGATTTTTTTTTATTTCATATTTCCACCAATAATGGTGTCAACTTATGATAGCCTTACTCTTTTTTAATAAGGAAAAAATTATAGGAGTTGTTTTTTAAAACAATACTCGTTCTTAAAAGATGGTATGTATGTCTTCTTCCGCCTTTTAGTAAAAGGCTAATTTCCTGTGACTTGAATTAGCCTTACTCTCTCTCTCTCTCTCTCTCTCTCTCTCTCTCTCTCTATCTATCTATATATATATATATATATATATATATATATTTACACAGATTTTATGCAACAGTACAATTTGTTTAGTCTTTTGCAATTACACCAAAACCCTAAAAGACATCTTAGCTTTTGAAGATCCCAAAAGACTCCGTTAGCTGTGCATTTTGACCTAAATGAGGAAGTATCAATATGAAGGACTATGTCAGTTTTATCGTGCTTCATAATTTCACAAATTATCAGACTCAGTGAGCGTTTATAATATTTTTAATACCCCTTCGTCTCAATTTGTTTTTCAATTTTCACTATTTTGGATATTTCAAAAAATAGTATATTTTATAATTTATATTATTTTGGATGATTTTGAAAACTTTGAAAACAAGAACTAATTAAGATCTTTTGATTAATGTAAAAAAAATTGAACAATTATTCACAAAAAATATATTATTTATTGATCCGATTATTGGACATGAGGAGCTTGTATAGTATTTTTATTATACTTCTACAACTTAGATATCGGGTAAATAATGAGTTTTAAGTAATATTTATAATTTTCTGATTCGCGGCATGTATTGTAGGTTGGAGATTCGAGTGAAATAATTGAAGAACCACCAATCGGTCAACATCAGTGGAGGCAAAACCTGGTCCTAGAGATACCCTCGAGAGAAATTGAGGGCTATACTGAGGATTTTGTGAGAATAAATATGCCTCCAACACCGGGTCGAACTCCAAAACGAGTGAATTTTTCACCCATCCCCATTCCAAATTATTACCGATTTACCGGTTCTCCAAGTCCATTGTGTCATCTAGGGGTAGATCATCCATGAAAAAACTCCTTCCAAAACTAAGCTTCAAATTTCGGAATGCCAACTCGGACATAGAGAAGGCCACAATCCTAGCTTTGGGAGATTCACCAGCTGAAACTCAAGAGAAGCCTTCTATTCAGGAACGGAGTCAGAATATTTGTTTAGTAATGTCAAATTCATAAAATTATATATAATTATAAGATGATAGTGTAATTTTTTTAGTTGAGTCAAAATTGTATTGATAGTATATTTTTTTTAGTGAGATGATTGTGTAATTTTTTTTTTATGGGATGATAGTACAATTTATTTTTCAATAGAGTCATTTTTATAATCATTCATTATATCAAATCGTTCTAAACTCTAGCCTAGGGTTATCGGTGCCATTGGCTTGGCAACTTTTCATGACTTTTCATGATCAATTCATTAATATTACTTCTTCTGTCTCAACTTGTTTGTTCACTTTCAAAAGTCAAGAATCAAAATATGAAAAACTTCTTCTTTCACCTCTATACTTTTGAATTGACGTGACACATCCACTTTTCATCTTTAAGCAATTTCAAATTGTTTAAAAAGTAATCTTTAAAAGTTGAAATTTTAAAAGAAACGTCTTTGACTATTTAAAAATTTAAATTCTTCTAGATAAACAAACAAATTGAGACAGAGTGAGTAATTATTTTCAAAAGCTAAAGTTTCGTGTTCTCAAATTATTATTTTAGATCACTTGTAGAGTGGAGTCTATCCATATTCTGAAGGATCTGCTGAGCACGTTATGAACTTTCAGAAGCATGAACATTCCACTCCACGTCGCATTCTATCATGATACATAGATTAGAAAGACGTAATGGTCTTGCTGATGTCGGTTTCATTCTTGTGGAGTCTGATTGGGTTCATTCCGACTCGTCCACGTGCCCCCCCTTGCATCTAGTTCTATGCTGTAATTATGTAGTGTAGAGCTAAATATAGAGATTTAACCATACTGCATGAATATTATGAATTTGCTAATCGTGTGCTGGATCATTTATCATATGTAATGTCATGAGATTGTCCCTTGATCTTTCAACAAACTTATCGTTTACTTCCCGGGCACAACATAGTGGTGGCATCTGACGTTGCACCAATATATATATATATATATATATATATATATATATATATATATATATATATATATATATATAGGGTTGTAATGTTTGAAACTTAGAAGAAAGGAAATCGAGAATAGAAACTCACGGTGATTTAGTGGTGGATGAAGGTGGCTACAAAAGAATGCCGGTTGCAATGGCCTAGCTACGATACAGAAACAGTGAGTTCGGCCGTTGGAGTTATTAAGTTAAAAGAAAAAAAATCGAGAATAGACACCCGCGGTAGTCCAGTGGTGACTGAAGGTGTCTATGAACAAATGCCGATTGCGATGGCCTAATTGCGATACAGAAACAGTGAGTTCGTCCGCAATAGATGTTTTCGAAAAATGGCTCTCTGACGGTCAAGTTAGATGACCGGAGAATTAATGTATGTAGAGAGAGAGAGTGTGAGTTTGTTACAGCTGAATTCGCATACCTTTGATAGCAAAAGACCTAGCCTTATATATTATAGCTCGCACGTGCCTGGACGCGCTGTCATGTCACTGGCAAACTGTAGCTTGGCGCGTGCCATGACTCACCAACTGTTGTGTCAGTAAGTATGCAACTGACTCAGTCATGCCTTTAGGACCTAGTTGGTAACTTAGCCAATCTTGTCATAGGTCTTGATCTAGGCGTGGGGACTGTTAGAGGAAACCTAACATGCAAGTTACTCTCTGTCCACTGACGTGTCTCGGGATCACTACCAACCGTTGCTCTCAACGGAGATCCGGCTCAGAGACCCTTCCGAGCTCGCTATAGAGCAACAGCTTAATAGCGGTGTCTGCCTTAGCTCGGCCAGAACTGATACATGTGTATTCTATCCCCTTACACTACAGTATGTATGTATGTATGTATGTATGTATGTATGTATATGGGAGAGGGGATAGTTCTTTTTGGACTTCCCTCGCAATCATTTCTTTGCTTGATTCTTCTGATTTTCTCACTCCACAGAAAAGTGGGAGTCAAATTCCTATTCATCGTTCACGCTCAGTCCCTACGTTGAATCAAGATGGAAGCATAAGGCAGATAGACTCATTTAGTGCTTTCTTTCGTGTGGTTCCCACTACACTGTCTACTCCACATCTGTCTTTTATTCCAAGCATAAATTTTGTTTCCAGATGCGTCACTGCATAAATGGGATGATCAGCTCCTTGTAATGGAGCCTAGTCCATTTGACACAACTCTCTTGACTTATTCGTGTCATTGAAAATTTCAAAGTCATGCAAGAAGGAAAAGTTGCGTATTAGTAAAAATATTTGGAAAAAGAAAGCATATTGGGCAGCCTTAAAAACTTTTTCATTAGGAAAATCTCTTTTGACCGGAAATTCAAAAACTTTTTTTGTGCTACAAACAAAACAAGAATCTGTAGAATCTAGTTTTCTCTGAATTATTCCAGCGAGAATAAACCATAAACCCTTTTTAAATTTCTCGGGCAGGCTTTTAGCTTTTCTTCTTTTTAGAATCTATCCCAACTTATTTGACACAGCTTTTGCTTCTACTCGTGAGATAAAAACAGCTTACATAAACTAAAAAAGCCAATAATCCAAAAGCTTCATTTTAATGCCTACGATTTTTTACTTTTTACCAGAAAGCACTATAGTGGCAAGAAATCCTTCATATGCACTCTCTTTTAGGTCATTGT
>BRYE01000008.1:3110000-3117500 GCA_030159115.1 Actinidia arguta var. hypoleuca
GGTTAGTCCAATAGTTTAAGGCCCAAAAAACACCATCTTAAAAAGGAATCTCTATGCAACCACCCTCTTCCCTCATTCATAATTCCCTCCCTACTTTCGTCCTACAGTCTCCTACTTTATTGTTGCAACCTCATGCAGAACACATGCACAAACACATGCACAAACATGGTTAGTTTGATAGTCTAAGGACAAAAAAACACCATATTTAAAAATAAATCTCTACTTACCCTCTTCCCCCCTCCCTCCTTCCTTCCTTTTGATTTCAGACAGATTAGACCTGATTCAAGAAGCCAAAAGTGGTCTCCAATAGGAGTTTCAATGTAAAATACTGTGGGAAGGTGGATGGCTTGTTGGCCAGAGTTAGCCTTATGGGGTTATGGCATACACTTGATAGCCAGGAGTCACCAGGGGTGGAGGAGGTGAGAGTTGAACCTTGGGAGAGAGAGGAGAGACAGTGTCTGATTCAGAACCAAAGGGTAAAAGAAGGATAGAAGGTTGGGGAGTCCATTAAATGATGGACCCTTTATATAGTGGTTGGACAAAGGGGGGAGCCAGCTTGCATGGGACACATGATGTACCTCCCTTGGTTTGAATCTTCCTAGGATACCTGTCATCCTAGGTTTCAAACATTGGACACCCATTCCTCTTGCTACCCGTTGGGGTAGACAGGCCGCCAGGCTGGTACATTACCAAAGGTGTCGGAGGAGAAACCATCTCAGAGAACTACAATAGGATTGCTACGAGCACCCACCCACACCCACACCCACACCCACACCCACACCAAATGGCATGACCCTGGCCTCATAAGAGCTTGAACAACTCTCCCACTTCATACTCGCCAACCGTCCCGACCGGAACATTTGCCAATTACGAGGGCCTCTTTTCTTCGCAACAACGCCACTAGAGATTATACCTACAAGGTCCAATGTTTCAGGCAAATGTGCTTACCGCAGAACCCACCCGCCATCAACTTCGTCTTATGGTGCGGCAATCCGCATGGTCAGATGAAAGGAATGTGATCCACTCCCTTTCACTCACTGACGTCATTTCAAGCTCCGGCAAATTATGAGTTAGGCTCGGAGTGGCACACCACAGATCCCGACTTTGCACTGCCACAAGAACCACCTCAACACTATGGCAATCCCATTGTGATTCTATTGTAGGACGAGATAATTTCCCAGGTAAGAGCTCGAGCAAAGGAAGTACAATCACAAAGAATGAAATGATCTGAATATAGAAAGCCACACAAAGAGAAGTTTATTACAAGAGAAGTTATCAACAATCTGCTTTACAAGAAGCCTCTTTGTCACACTCTACCACCCCAAGCTTCCCAGAGCCATGTTAGAGGAGCCACCGCAAGATACCTAAGCGCTCTGCTCGGTTTCACAAACGCCGAATTAGTGGACCCCCTCAACTCTAGTGGCAGAATTTGGCTATTGTGGAACAATCATGAGATCGATTGTGATGTTGTGGCAGTCGACTCACATCACATTCATGTTTTTATTTGGAGGAGATGAGCGCTCGATCAATAGTCACAGTGGGGGTAGTCAAGTAAAAGAGTTGCCATTTTTAAGTTGAAACATGCAATGTGTCTCCTTCCCTTTTTCTCTCCAATGCTTTTGTTCTTCTCTCCACTATTAGCTTATTCTTTTCTCCAAGTATTTTTGAAAATTACATTTCAGCAAAGTCAATAAGCCAGGTAGACACAATGCGTGTGCACTCTTGATAGTTAGCAAGAGCACGCATACAGGGGGCATATTGTGGGTATCGACCTCCATTCCACACATGGCCATCCAAGTGATGCCACAAAACCATCCATGTAGCGCCACGAAACCAACTCCAAGTAATGCCAACTCGTGGTATCCCTCCAATTCTATTCGTAAACCTAGGCTTTAGGCAGCACTCAGGGCACCACTCGGAACCACCAAATGGATAAGTGGCTTGAAGGCTAGGGTTAGGGTTCGTCAAGGATCGCTCGGCCGATCCATTTCGGGATTGGCTCCACCTTGACCAGTCTTGAGACAGAGAGGATGTTGACCCTACGATTCCTGATCCCTTGGAACCCGTATCATACTAACAGCAACCCTTCACAACTACCATGATACGACTTCCAAAGGTCTGGAACCTGGGATCGACAAAGATCCTTCACAACCACCACCAGCCATCCCATGGTACGGCGTCCAATGTCTGAAACCTGGGATGGCAGGTATCCTATGATACGGCATCCCATGCAAGCAGGCTCCCCCCTTTGTCCGACCACTATATAAGGGTCCATCATTTAATGGACTCACCAACCTTCTATCCATTTTTTACCCTTTGGTTCTTACTCAAGCACGCACTACCTCCCTCTCTCTTCCAAGGTTGCTCAACTCTCACCTCCTCCACTTCTGGTGACTCCTGGATATCAAGTGTCTGCCATAACCACAGAAGGCTAACTCCGGCCAACAAGCCATCCACCTTCCCACAAATACAATGCGTAACGTATCCAAATCTTTTGTAAGTTTTTTCAAAAATATTCTTATGCTCAAACCTAATTCCATTATTCACTCCCACTCTCCATTATACTACTAAATACACAAATATAAAGTGTAGAACATGTAAATTGACTTGTACTGCCACAACGTACATTGTTGTTGGAAAGCTAAATATACATTGTTGGGCTCATTTCCTAACATCTTAAGTTTTTTGGACAATTGGTGACTTAACACGGTATTAGAGCTGAGATTGTAGGAGGTCTTGGGTTCAAATCTCTCCATGTGAAATTGTTCTCTATTGTATCTTTCATGTTTCGTTCTATGTATGGAAGTTTGTATCTCCACGTGCAAGTCAGGGTCGCACGTGAGGGAGGGTGTTGCAAAGCTTGATATATATTATTGGGCCCATTTCCTAACAGTTTAAGCTTTGGGGACACTTGGTAACTTATTAGTTGAGGAAACTAAGAGCTATAACAAAAGTGAGATTAGCCTACAAGGTCATGAAATTGACCATTTAAGTCTCTATTAAATCACTGAATGTTTATGAAACTTTATTTCATAATAGCTACAAGGCATAAAATCTAGTAAGTAAAGATATATTTTTACTTTTTGAAGTGCCAAGTTTAACTTTTCAAAAAAAACAACCCAATTTTATAAGTAGGTCTTCCAAACATTCCAATAATTGAAAACTTCTAAAGTCCTTTGCTTCTGATTTTCCTTCTCCTTCGTCAACCCTTTGAACACGAATGGTTAACCTCCTATTAAGAGGCCAAGTAGAAACCAAACTTGATAGGTTTAATTACTTTATGAAATGTAAGCTGCTAAGATTTTTTGCGTCATTTCACCCAAATTCAATAACATTGTCCAGTTGTTCACATAAAATTTTTGGCAGCTATAACTTTCAACTAGCAACACAATTTGGACATAATGATTTCCAAAGCATTGGTACTTCACAAAACAAGTCGACCCCGTACAAAATACAAGTCCTTTGCATGGTACCTTTGAATGCGCATTGGGTACACCAAAATGCGTACCAAATTTTTTCCCCTAATTTTTGTTCTACCCCAGAAAATACCCAATATCCACTCAAGTCATACTCCAACCGAATTTGTACTTCCTTTTAATAGTGATGAGTTAGCTTGATTGGATTTTTTTCTCTAAGTTAGCAAGCTTATAATATTAAACTTTGGTGTATAGGTTTTCTAATAAAATGACAATAAACTTTGGTTTATACCGAACTTTTTCATTAAATTGTGGTTGCAATAGCTTGGATTCTTGTTGTAACATATGATTCATTACTCAAATTTACAAAAAACAAATTTTTAAAGGGACCTAACCTGTTTTTTTTAGGTTTATTCATACCGACGTAATCGTATCTTACTAGCACTTGTACCCATACCCATACACGTGCTTCAAATATGGTTGCACTTTTGTTGTTGTTTTTTGGTTCATGCTAACTTTGAAGAATACAAAATCCCACACACAAGTAGAGAAAATAAAGTACCAAGAATCCAAATGGAGCATACATATGCATAAAATATATTATGTTGGGAATTGGTTATATAAATAGTGTTAGATTGGGAATAATTTCTGAAAATCATGCTATTTTAGCCAAAGCTTGTTAGTCCAATGACTCCAATAATTGAGCAACTACATATAATAGATCGCAACTTCGAGCAAAAATACCACAAGTGACACTAAAACCTTAAAACCATCATGTAGGACTAAAATCACCATTCCACATAATGCATTAGTTGAATAATAATGCTCCATAGAAAAGGGAAGATTTTGGCCAACCGGCAGTTACAACAAGATAGATTTGGTCTAAACTGGCTGCAACTTCTTTAATCGATTGCATCGGTGCCTCCGTAACATATTGAAATGCTGTCACTCGAGTACGTAAACGCATCTAGTGGAGAAGTGCAATTTTTTGGGGAAAAAACTGAATACAAGGATTCTTATGTTCGCAATATCAGGAGAATTTCAATATTTCAACAATAAAAGGTAATAAAATAACTGCTATCTAACAATACATATTATTTGACATACTCAATGAAGAAGTTTCCATTCGTTGCATGCGAGCAAAATTGTGAACTTCAACATCAAGAAGGAACAAAAATAATGTAAAAATGTGCCAAGTGGTGGTGGTATATAATTGTATTTTTCAGTCTATAAATAATTTCTTCTTGATTTTGCTAGCATGTTTTAGCATTCCCAGGTGTAAAAACTTTTGGGAAAAAACCCTAGATACCAAATGAAAAGAAAGCAATAAACTTAAGGAAGATTGATTCACATAACAAGAACAAATCCCAAATAATTGTGCACCATGCATTCATCAACTAGTACCTTACTGTAACGTGCATGTGCAACAGAAAAATGAGTTTGATCCTTGATAACAGGGAATGAAGGATCACTAGAACCGTCCTTATTCTGAAAAATAAAATTCCAATGAACCATAATCATCAGTATGCAGAACATTGAGGTACAAAATTGAAGGAAACCCTGAAAACTGCTTCAATTGATATTTAAGGCTTGCCTTTTCATACACGTACAAATTTCCATCTGCATGAGCAACAGCGAAAGCACCATCTCCATTAGGGACCCAAGAAATACTTGTACAGCGACTGCAAGCAGATTACTGATCAGACAAGAAAAACTCCTATAAATCTTACGGCCTTGACTTCAAGGCATGAAATGATAGTATACTGAATCTATCGATGCATAACACAGACAATGACACATCCACGTAAATTAACACATTCTTAAGTTTTCCTATTTAGCACTTTCTGTCTGAATCGTATGCATCATATGTCAGCAAAACTATGTTACTATGATTCAGAGATGAGAATTATAAATGAACACCGCTTTACCTGGAAATTGGTATTAATGAGGGAAGCCTAGTATAAATAACAAAATTGTTAAACAAAAAGCTAGATTGTTATTATTTTGTTTATAGGAACAAGTCAATAGATAATACATGTAATTCATATCCTTAAATGCACAACTTCTCCACTCACTTATGGAAGCATTAATAATATGTGTTGATAAAAAGGAAACAACACTATTTTCTCCTATTACCATTGATTTCTTGATGCTCTATGACTATTCGTTAGGGTAGTTGGCGATTTCTGTTGAGATAAAACTACCGGAATCTATATTTGTGTTTTTTGGATTTGAGGATTTTGGACTTAGTATACTTAGATTCTATGTGTTGGTCCATCTTTGGCATTCATGGAGGTTGTGTAAGTATCGCCGCTTCTTACGTAAAGGTACGAACTTTTCTTGAGCTCTTGCACACTTTCACGGTCACATTCATCTCTCGTGTAGGCACTCATCCACATCTAAAAAAGTATTTTCCAACTTGATTAATCTTATTTTATCTTAAGAAGTTATAAAATTTAATTTTATCGTCAGTGCTAGACAGAATGCTTGAGCACAGAATCAAGCACAGAAATCCAGAGGCTATGCTTCAGCGCTAGAGTACTTGAGCGCAATATCAAGAACTAAAGGTTGCGCTCTAGACAGTGCACTCAAAGCACTTGGTTGAGCTGTGAGATGCTGGGACCATTTGTGTATGCTTGACAGATCGCTCGACTCTGGGCTCAAGCCCTAAACACAGAATATGCCCACAATATTCCATTTTGTGTTGCCCCGCTTATAAATATCTTTCTTTTTCATCTTTTAGGGTTAGAGATACATTTTTGAGCTTCAAGAGCCACCATTAATGGGTCTCTCTCTCTCTCTCTCACTCTCTCTCTCTCTACCATCTTGAACATAGATCTCACTCCTCTTTCAATCGAAGAACATATTCTTCATGGCTTTTGTACAATTTACCTTAGATTGAGTGTTATTTCATAAAAACCCACATTCACTCACACATGGTGAATCCCATGGACCCTTGGCCATTATGGTAACGGATCCGTTGAAGAACGGAGATCGAGAAGGTGCTTCTCTTGGATGCTATGGAATCAAGAGTTGCTCGGGGAGCTTGTGGACATGTGGAGTTAGGTAAACCTAGGGTAATGGTTGTTATTCTTTTTGTCCAAAGTCTTGTACTCTTTGATTCATAATGGATTGTTCTGGAGTTGGGATCGTGGTTTTTGTCCCTAGGGGTTAGCCTTGGGTTTCCACGTTATATCGGTGTGTTCTTTATTGCTTATATTTACATTTGTTGGTTTAGGAATTTTATCAAACATGTTGTGGATGTTGAATTAACATTTAATTTTACTCCATTAAAATTGGATTGGGTTTTGCGATTGGCCTATTCCCCCCATCCCCACCCCGTCTTTCTAGGCTCAATCTTCACCGGCTCTCGTATTTCACTATTGACCTTTTCTACTTTTGGGCAATCAATATCTCACACAAAGGAAGAAAAGGCAAAGGCAAGAAAGAGTTTTGAGGTTGGGAAACAGTGTGCTGCAACGGAATTTTTACTAGGTTTCTGATTGAATGATCAAGATAACAGTTTGTTGGGGGATCAGCAAATTCGGATAACAACATTACAAATACAATGCACACAAACTTCCAAGAATTAACTCGTTATGGAAAAGACGTCAAGTTTCAACTCATAAATCAAAAGAATATCATCACCCTCTAAACTTTTTAAAGGAAAATTAAAAACTGTTGCTCACTCCCTATTCATAAGAATCTATCTTCAATATTTTGTACTTAAAAAAGTATAAAAAACAACGCAGCACATCCCAACATGGGTTAGAATCGTTACAATCTCCCCCTTCATCCCGTCAACATGAGAGGGCCATGATGGATATCAAACACCATGATCAGCTGGTGGTCAGCCCATAACGGAGTGACCTCAAGCTACAGTGAAACTGAATATACAGAATCATATGGCAGGTACTCTGAACTGCATGATGCAAGTACTTACCCAAAAAAAAGAAATAAATGATACGACATTGTCCATTTGAGCTATGACCTCACAACTCTAAATCACGTAGTACCATGGAGAGCATTTGGAGCACATATATGACTCAGCACACACTTCGGTTTTTTTAATTTTTTTTTTTTT
>BRYE01000008.1:3122500-3135000 GCA_030159115.1 Actinidia arguta var. hypoleuca
AAACAGGCTTGCCATGGGCGTAGTGAAGGAGAACAGCATAAGAAAACTACCTACCTGAGACTAAAAGGATCTAAAAACTGGCCAAGAACACTTGAAGTTTAGCTAAAAACTTGAGGTAATTCTAAAAAATTGGTTTCCTAAATGGATGATTCCAAAATTGAATTTACAGAGATGCCTATTGGGGGATAAATACAGTAGAAATCAAAGTACATGAAAAACAGTCTTGCCATGAATTGAAATTAGTTAATAATTTATATTACCAGGTGAGGTAATTCTAAAAAAATAATTTCCAAAATAGATTGATTCCGAAATCGAATTTACAGAGATGGGTATTGAGGGGAAAATACAGTACAAATCGAAGTACCTGAGAGACAGTCTTTCCATGGACGAAGTGAAGGAGGCCTGGGGGGTGAGTCTTCTCGTACTGGAGTTTGTAACGGCCTTCTGGGGTTTTGAAATAGGTCTTGAGGCTCGGCGATTGCGCGTTAGTCGGCGCCGATGACGACGACGAAGCCATCATCGTGTTCGATGTAGAGTTGATCATGGTTATCGATCGACGATGATAATAAAGAGATGATACTTTACATACATGTCCGTATTGTGTGCGTGTATATATAGAAAAATACTCAGAAGTAGAAAAAGATCATGACATTAGACAATTAGGATTTTTGCGTGATTTTTTGAAATGAGGGTTTGTCGATTAAGGGTTGTTCTCTCTCTCTCTCTCTGATTTTAAACAAAGGTTTGGTTTTTTTCCTTATTTCAATGGGTGAATGATTGACTTTTGGCAATGGTTACTAGTCGACGGCGTCGGCGACTCTCTCTCCTCTATCGGCGTTGAGAATTGAAATTGAGTCGATTTCGAAGATGGGTTCATTAACAGCAAGATTAGTTTAAAAGATTTGGTGAGAAACTATAAGAGAAACTGGATTTATACCCAGATTACAAATTAGGTGAAAAACGACGAGAAATGATAAGAATGAGAGAGAAATTTGATTTCTACTCATGAATTTCCACCCATATTTCCATTATAAATTAAGTGAAAAAAACGAGAAACGATTTGAAAAGAGAAATCTCTTACTAGCTAGCACTTGTTTCTTATCGAAAATTATGAGATTTGGCGAGAGAAGACGAGGGAGAGAACTTTTGTTTATGAAATTTTAAAAAAAATACTTTTCATAAATTTTTAATGCAGGTTTCTGATTTTTAAAATTGAAAGTGAAGAATGAAAAGGAATAAAAAGATCAAATTAGTATTAGAAAAACTATTCCAAAAGAGCCCCGTAATTATAAGTCCAAAAAGAGTTGCACACAAACTTTCTTGATTTCACCATCTACAAGAGCAAAATTTAGGAGATATCTCATTGAAAAATATTGCAAATTTACCACAAAGTTTTGGAAAAATGCTAGTAAAATATACCTAGAACTCTTCTCTCATGGTCCATTTAAAATACATTACTACTTAAAAATTTGTAAATAAAATATATTAAATATATTTTGTACATTTAGAACGACATTGTTCAAGGTTTATTGGAAACTTGTCGCTTTAACATTTCAAGTCAATCTAAAATGAACTGCTATCGAACATATTACAAGACAAGATCGACTAACTTATTTTTTAATATATATATATTATAAGTTTATCAAGCCGAGTAATAACTTGTTTCAATTTAGTTTAAAATTTTAAAGTGCTTTAAAAATATTATTCAAATTTAATTCACTTAACAACAAACCAATCTCAAATAATTTTTTTAACGAGTCAAGCACGAGTATTTAGTTAGCTTAAAACTTAGTTTTGGCATGGTAAATTTGACACCAACAATTGGAAATTCTACAAGGGTTGGATATCATCATAGCCATCAAATTTGAAACCCCGAAAGTCACGTAATAGGATATTTTTAGAAGGGTGAATATAGAAAGCACAATAATTTTTTTTCTTATATACAAAACATTACAATAAACGGTTTTAACATTTCTAAAACGTTTTTCTTTTAGGCTGTATTTGAATTAAGAATTTAAAAAAAAAATGCATAAAATAAAGAAAAGTAACGAAAAAAAATTAAATTTAAATTGTTGAATCCATTAATTTTTTCTTTCTATTATTCCTTCAACCACCAAATTCTTAATCCAAAAACAACTTTAAAGGAATAGTATCGGCATTTCACTAAACTCGCATAATAAACACAATATAAATTGACTTTGTAGAAAAAAATTGTACAAAAAATCAACACCCAATTTTTTATTGAAGATTTCTAATTAGTATAGTGGGTTAACAATCACATCGGAGAAGATATGGCATCAATAGATTTGTGGTCCTCAAGCCAACTATTTGTCCCAATCATGCAGAAAAAAAAAGGAAATGTCTAATTATTCCTTTTTGAGTCTATTGATTCATTGAACTAGGAAAGCCTCATTTGTGACTCATTGCAACTTCTGCAAGCCTTTTAGAGATTCTTTTAAGTTTATTCGAATTCTTTTGGCTTTAATAATTTTTTTTCACCATCAAATTATATATTATATACTTTTACGGTTTTACGATTTTTCTAGAAAAAAGATATCTGAAAATATAAAATTTTATTTAAATTTAAAAAAAAATCTACTAAAGACGAGAAAATAATTAATATGTCAAGTAAAAATATTTTTTTCAGTAATTTTTTTTCAAATTAGATAAAAAAATATATATATTTTCATACTCCTCTCATCAAGAAAAACAGAAAAAATAAAAACTTTTTATCAAACGGTAAAATAACAAGTTCACTTAAAAGAAGAAAAACTCATAAAACCACAGTAGCTAAAAAATTTCAAAAATACATCAATAATAAAAAATATTTAATTGATAAAAAGACAAAAGGGCAAAAATTAAAATACAATTACCTCTCCCGAAATATTGGTCAAACATAGTCAAACCCTTCACATTTCAGAAATTACAACTTCCTCCCTGTCACTAACTGGTGTTAACAGAGCATGATAAATCACCAATCTACACTTATCTTATCATCTTTATGCTACCCCCACCCCCCCTTCTCTCTTTTTCCTCTGCCATCAAACCCACCGGACAACCACATATGGTCCCTCATATGACAACTGGCGGCCGCCACCAATTTCACCCACAACCCATCCTAACCCACCACCACTGGACAAGCCCATGCCTCCACCTTCCTTCCCTCACCGCCAAACTACTGCTGCTTCGAAAACCAAATCTAGCTGTTAGTGCGTCCTTAACTCACCCCTGCGAACAAGCAATCGGGCCCCAGTCAACCTAGTTATTTGTAATCAAAACCCCAATCAGCCAAAACTATCCCTAAAGCTAAAATCATGGCAAACCCCATATCAAATCGAACCCAAAATTGCAACCCACTACGTACATAAATGCATACATAAATGCATACATAAAGATAAATAGCATTTACAACCACGAGAGAGAGAGAGAGAGTCGCACAAACCCAATTGTTGCCGCGACCCAAAATTGCAAACCCACTATGTACATAAATGCATTATGCATGAATAAATATAGCATTTACAATACACACACACACAGGCCAACTCCAACAAACCCAATTGTCGCTGTGAGCTCGAAATGCCACCACAAGCCAATCACAAATGCATTGGTGATGATTTGTTAATTGGTAGTTGGTGGTGATCAGTGGCAGAGCCAAAAAAAAATTTCAGGAATTTTAAGGAGGACATTTATAATTTTTGAGGGGAGACAAATTGTAAAAAAATTCTAAAACTATAGGGGAAAAAAAAAAAAAAGTTGAGGGGGGGGGGCGGGGGGCAGCTGCCCCCTTTGATCACCATGTGGCTCCGCCACTGGTGGTGAGGTTTGTTGTATTGGAAGTAAAGAGGGGAGAGAAGCACATTCAACTTCTAAAAGGGTAATACGGGCATTTAAAAATTTTCAGAAGATGACATCAACATTTCCGTCCAAAACCCTAATAGGGACTTCACGGCAAGGGGGCAAGGGGCTAATTGTTACGTAACTATTAACCATAAGGGGGGCGCTATAACCACAAATTTGGTTATGTCCTTAATATGCTACGTATATACCATAAGTGCCGTTTACGAAAGCCACGAGATCAATCATATGCATAGAAATATAATAATCTTTAATTAAGGAGACAATGAAAAATGCAAACAATAGCAATGCATTACTAGTATGAAAATATTGTGCAAGTGTATCTAATGTTGCATTTAAGGGTTCCAAGTATGAGCAAAGGTTTATAACATCAGGAAAATAAATCAAATCAAATCAAACACATAGCAGGACTTCAATAAATATAAAACACCACCAGACAAAGCCAGAATCATACAAGCAGAAACAGCAGCCGTCCTATTGTCTTACTTCAATACACTGCAGGCAAACAATCCATCAGATCAGAACAACTGTTCAAATTAAATATTAAACCAAAAAGGAGAGAAACAAAAAATACCAACCAAGCAATCAAATTTTAACCTATACATGTATGAGAATCAATTAGGGATGGCAGAAAAAATCAACTCGGCGAGTACCCGACCCATCAGAAGCCAAAATGAGCTGGTTTAAATAATTTTTTTACCTGACAGGTAGGATATGGGTTTTTAAAATCACTACCCGATCAAAAGTAGGCAGGGTATGGAATTTGTAAAAATTCCGCCCAGAAACCCGACCCGAGACAAAATGTTGGGTTGCTAAGAAGCAACAAGTGACTAACATGAATGTAGCTGAGATGAAAGTGTTAAGGTGGAAGTGTAGTGTAGTAAGGCTAGGAAAGATAGAATTAAGGATACTAACATTCGTAACACGGTAAGGGTTGCATCAATTGAGGATAAGCCAAGAGAGAATAGATTTAAGTAATTCGAGCATATATATCATAGGCCTATTTATATGGTAGTAAGGCGAAACGATAAGATTATTGGTAATGACATCACTAGGAGGGATAGACCGAATTTAGTATTAGATGCAGTAGTAAAAAATGATATATTTAGATTGAATTTCAATCAACATTTGGCCCTTGACAAAACTCAATGGTATAACAGGATTCATGCAGCCAACCCCAACTGATTAGGAAAAAAGTCTTGATTTGGTTTATCCTAAATAATTATACTAATTATACTTGTTCACTAGTATAAATATTTATAGAAAAGCATTAGTTAATGATTTATACACTTCCGTTTATCTAATTGCACTCTTTTTTTTTTTCTTTGTTAGGGTGAATTTACCCAAATGTCCTTTTATGTAGTAAAAATATTTGAGTAAAAGTAGATATTTAAGTAAATTCACTCTAATAAACAAAAAAAAAGAGTAAAATTTGAGGAAAAAGGAGTGTGAAAATAAATAACCTAAGCATTTAGGTTAGGGTTTGAAATTATTTAATATTTTTTTCTTTATTTATATAAAATAAAATTGGCGGGGTTCGTGCTAGGCGAGGCCAAGCGGGTAATCCGAAACCCGCGAGAGTTGCGGGTCGGGGTTTTTTTTTTTTTTTTAATGCTATGCCCGCCTTGTTGACATCCCTAGAATCGAGACTATTTTTATTTCGCTGAAAGACAATAAAAAAAAATAGAGATCAACCAGTGGCGACTCTACTAAAAGCTTAGGGTACTCAACTCAATACCCCGAAAAAAAAAATTATTTATATGTTTATGTCTTATTTTTTTATTTTTATGCATTTGAATACCCTACTCAATTAATATTGAACCCCCCTAGCAGCACACAAATTAACCATAGATTGGCCAAGTCTCGGTTGAAAGATATTTTTTCGCAATGAAATATATAGTGAGTAATCCGCTTTACCGAATAGGAGCTCAATCAATGAATAATTATTTGGTTATATTCATTAAAAGAGAAGTATTTGATAGTATTAATAATGATGCTATTATGCAACAATTGCAAAATATGAGAAGTCAGGTTAACGGCTCTTTAATTATTTAATGTAATTTTATACTTCGATCTCGCTAGGTTAAAGACATTTTCTACATTTATTAATACATTTTTCACATATATATTCAATAAACTTACATAGATATTTATTCTCTTTTTATATGTAATAACATATATTTTGCTCACTAAACACCACTCATTGCGTTTTTCTTCATATTTTGTCAAAATATTGATATTAATATATTAGAATGTTAAGGCCCAATTCTGGCTAGCTTTTTTTTCTTTTTTTAGTTGAATTAGATGCTATGGTTTCCAATATTTTTTTACCTCTAACAACTTTTTTTACCGTTTGACTAAAATTTTATATTTTTCTAACTCTTGTCGAGAGAAATCTGACAATAAAAAAAATTGTTCAAATTTGAGGGGGGAAAATCCACCCAAAACAAAAAAAAAATTAGTTTATTTGTCAAGGAATAATGGTTATTCTTTTTTGTGTGTGTGTCCTTGACATTGCAATATCCATTTAGATTAAGAGAACGTTACTGTACTAAGATGACCTTGTAAAAATAATAATAATTTTCACTATTCATCTTCCTCTTCACATGATTCTGAAATTGAATCATTTAACTATTATCTTTGGATGATTATGTCAACTCTGTCAACGTAAAAGGGGCCAAAAGGATCATTATCGCCAAAGCCTACCCGGCATAAAACGGCATAGATCAAAGCCCAATGCTGACTTAAGAGACTTTTCATCCATCAAGAATAGTTAAAAAAACTTTCTCATCATCAAAGGAGGTAAAACCGTTCCATTATGAAGAAGGATATGAAATATGAAATAAACTATTTCTTCTTTGTTTTTGGTGATTTTTTTTTTTCAAATTTAAAAAAAAAAATGTTTTCGATTCCTCTCATCTAGAGGAACAGAAAAAATATAATTTTTTGGTCAAATTGTAAAAAAAAAAAAAAACTAAAGACAAAATCTTAAAAACAAAAGCAACTAAATTAGCTAAAAAAAACTAACCCAAACTAGCATATGTTTCTTAATGAATACACTGACAAATATTTCTGAAGCTGCCACTGAGATCAACAATAGAAACTAAACCCAGCAACAAGAAGACCCAACCAGATTAACCATTCCTCTATTAGCTTTATTTATAAGTACAGTTATTTGCTTTTAACTATACGTTCAGCCTCCATGCATGAAACTGTTTTTTCTAGGGTCCATTAACCCTGTCAGCTATTAACAAAAATTAGATTAAACATTTTTCTTTTCCATATAAAAAAGAAAGAGATACTCACTTGTACAGATAGGCAGCAATTCCAAGAATTATACACAACAGTATAATATCGATGCAGAAGTTTCGACTGGACCTCAGCTGAAACAAATGAAAATTTCCCATCAAATCCAGCAACGGCATCTAAAATATGTTGTTATAGAGGATCAAAGGGTCCGATCGAAAGGCCCAATCTAAAACTAATCGGTAATAAGTGGAGTCTCTAAATTATATACACTAAGCTTGATTGGCTTGAGTAAGGAATGTGGGACTAACAATTTTAACACTCCCCCACACATGTAACCCGATGCACTTGGAGGTTACGACGACGACGACGATGACAACAGAAATGACTCGGGTGGAGACTTGGGCCCACGCGAGAGTCACCTAAAACCTAACTCTGATATCATGTCATAAAGGATCGAGGGTCTAATCTAAAACCAATTGGCAATAGATGGAGTAGCCTCTACATTATATATATTAAGTTTGGGGGCTTAAGTAAGTGACGTGGAGCTCCCACTTTTTAACAAGGGTATAGCTGAATATAGAAAGAAACTCTATCTCTGTCACCTTTACACACTCTTAAACAAAAAGTTATGCAGATCTACAGCAGATACAGCAGCAGATCAATCACCTGGTTAACAGTGTCCTTAAGTCTCACATTAGTATTCTTAAGGTCAGACGTTGCCTTGTCCACCTGCAAGGTATGAAGAAAATCACGGTTAAAATTTTTAAAAATACCTGTAGCTTCAGATATTACCAGGAGAAGACAAATTTTCAAACCTTAGCATCAATCTCATCCATTAGAGGAACTTGCCTATCCATTTCCTGAATGAATTGCAAAAAAATAAATTACCATGCACAAAAAGTAACATTGCAGCAGATACAAAATCAAAAGGAAACAAACCTCATTCATATCATGGGCCATATTTTTCAATGTATCCAAACCTTCTGCTATAACTTCCAGTCCTTGGTCCTGCGTGAATATCAAAGTAAAATACATTTTTTTTAATAAGTAGAACGATGAATGCAGGAACCACAGGAGAACAAAGATGCAGAAAAAATCATCATCAGAAAGAAAAAAAAATTGATTTCCAATTACGTATAAAAAATATATTTAATTTACAAATTTAAAGAAGTTCATGCCTGCTTCATTTTACGCATTTCATACTCTTGCCTGAATTGGCTGGACTCTTCTGTTTGCTGGAAGTATTCGTTATCGAACCGTCCATCTATGATCCAGACAAAACAAGTAATTGAACTACAAATCAGTTAATCCCAGAAACAAATTTAGGAGAGAAAAATGGAGTTAGAGAAGACTAAGGCAACCAATCACCTGAATCAAATTTGATGTCTGTGCGAGAAGCTGAAGCTACCCAGTGTCCAGTTTGTTTAGTTGCAGATGCAGTCCCATCTGGTATGGCTTCAATTCTATCTGGCAGGGCAAGGACCAAATCATTACGGACAGCAAGTTCTTCTGTCGAAAGTCCTTTAACCTGAAAGTAGAATTATAATTGATGCCGCATCTATCAAATGGTTAAACATATACAAAGGCCACAAGTCCCATTATTTATCAAGAAGCCTTTTTCGTCAAAAGGGTCAGGGTAGTTTTGGGAGTCTAAAATTATATTAATATGAAGTTAGGAAGAAGATGGACAGATTTATATGTAATTCATTAGGTTGTATGGGTCAAGGGTATTTCAGAAGCTTCCAATTTTGCAAGACAGGTTAGGGTGTTGCCCATGAGTCTGTGATATAGTGGATTAATGTTTTTGAGCCTTTTGTGTAGCGTTTAGCAGGTTTAGAATACTCTAATTAGTAAGGGCCAATTAAGTTCTTGTTTGCAGGTCAAAGTCCAAGTGCAAGAAGAAATATGGCAGCCTATAAACTCATGCTACTCTTCTATTTACTGAGTTGAGCTCTGGAGAATTGGAGATTGTGTTTTGAATGAGAGAGAGAAACAAAGTTAGATAGGATTGGTAACTTCCGTATGATAATACATGGGTAACGTAAATATGTAATTGAGAGGTGCTTTATAGACAACATGGAGTCTCAAGTGTGTTCTGCCTGAAGATCTTGACAGAAGATGAAGTCAAAGACATTTAGTTATCTTCTACAACGCTCCATAGTCCACCAGCACAAATATCAAGGCTCGCCTGATCCCGCTCAACCAGTGCTCAGGCAAGCATGCAAATTTTTCAAGGTCCTGTCCGATCAAGGCTTGATCTTGAGCTGAAGTATCCTTGAGTTTCCAACACAAATCAAGAGAGGCTCAGCCGATCCCCACTCAACCGGCATGCAAGCATGCTACTCTGTATCAGGCTGGGTCTCTCTCGACCGAGTCAACCAAACTCGAACAAGCATGCAAAATTTGAATTGCTAGTATTTTAACAGGTTTCTAGTTCTGGTTCCTTATAATCATGTAAGACATTGCAAGTTTAGTGAGAGTACCTTGTGAGAGATCTAAAGCTTTTTCATCTTGTTCAATGAAGTCTCACGCTCTCTTTAATCTAGGGGCAATATTTGTACCATGGAGCTAGAGTACTTGTGCAAGGAGATGAACTATCTCATTCACTATTACTCAGTCCATAAGAGGCACAAGTCTTCTTTTGTCAAAACTAAGATTAAATTTGACGTAAAGTTATTATTTTCTTGGCTGTTGTTCATGCAATCTCCAGTTTCAAGGCACCGAGATAGTTTCACTTTTGAGTATGTCAATAAGAGATCTATTGAAAGAATTTAGACTTGAAGAATTACCCTGCCAAGGAGGAGATTAATGGCAACACACTAATAAATGTTGGCCCTTCTCCCAAAAACCAACAATTTCTAAAGAGGCACAAGCCTTCTTTTGTCAAAACTAAGATTAAATTTGACGTGAAGTTATTGTTTTCTAGGTTGTTGTTCATGCAATCTCCAGTTTTAAGGCATCGAGATAGTTTCACTTTTGAGTATGTCAATAAGAGATCTATTGAAAGAATTCAGACTTCAAGAATTACCACTGGGAAGGAAATTTGGAGTTGCATGCCAAGATAGCTATAGCACCCCAAATACCTCATTGTTCGAGAACCTCTCCAGTGACGTGCTATTGGGTTGCTATTGCTATATTTAGTATGAAGTTCCAGAATTTAGTACCTCAGTAGCCCGTACGCTGTTTGGGCATCTATATTTAGCTATTGATATACTTGGTGCGAGACTATTACTCTTTCTCTCTTGAAATGTCCCACAAAAGACATTATAATTTGACTTTTTGTGAAGAAAATAGAAAATATAGCATCACATCGTTGGAGCAAATTGCTATAATTAAAGAATTTCGCAATATTCATTCTTGTAGGCTTATAGCAATAATTAAACACATACCTATCAAACCAAGGCCAATTGGCACTGCGGTGTCCTCCACACCTGAGCACTGCCGGACCCCCTGATCAAGCACGGTCCAAGACAAGTCCAGGAGTCAGGACTTGGATAGACCACTGTGGGATCTAAAAGCATGTAGACCAGAGGCAAAGATGGAAGTGTGCCAACCAAGGCACCGTGGTTGACTTCAGGTGCGCTTCCTTGGACGGTCTAATGGAAGAGAAGCCACTATTTCCCGGAATCTGTTATAACGGTTCAGGTGGTCCTGCCACCTGTACCTTGTAACAGAATTTCCCTCTCAGGGAGGCATGTTCCTTGATTTCCGATGAGGTCATGAGGACCTCTTATGGGCTGGTAAAAGTGTGGAAGCCTATAGAGGACTGCCTTGTTGAGATCTACAAGCTTTCTGTATTGTTCATCTTCTTCTCAACTAGAAAATAAGTATTGGGCTCTACCTCTCTCTCTCCCTCTTAGACTGCTTCCTTTCTTTCTCTCTTAGTTTCATCTCTCTAGATCTATTTACAAATAACTACTCTCCTTCCCTTAATCTCAGATCGAGATTAGTCTCCTAGATCTCACAGACCCCTAAATTTTTTGTATCGAGAGATGCACAATCGCACATATCTACCATTAAGTCAAGCTAAATCAACAGCATTTGAATAGATCAAACCTTCTTTACCGCCAGTCTCTGCAATTTAGGGACCTCCTCAAGCAATCGAGCTTTGGTGCGTCGAATCTCGGCGTTGATAGCAACCGCAGAGGCCCTATTTTTCTCGTTCGATACCGCATCCGATTTCTACACAACAAAGCAATTCGAGATTTTCAACTGAACAACAAATCAAACGCAAGCCCCAGAAAACAGTAGACATTATGTGAGGGTTTGAGAGGGAGAGAGAGAGAGACCTGAAGGGCGACGTCGATGTCGGCCTCGACGGCGGCGTAGAGGCGAGCGAAGGCGTCGTCGCCGGAGACGTTGAGGTCTTTCTGCTTGTCGATGTCGTACTTGTCGTATCTCTGACAGATCGCGTCTACTCTCGTTAGAATGTCGATCACACTCATCTCTGCCCTCTCTCTCTCTCACACACTCGTTTGCTAGCTGATAATTGCGATTTGCGGAGATCGCAGGGGACGTGAGAGAGATGTTGAGAAGAGGTAGTGATTAAATTAAGGAGAAATAAATAAAAAATAGAGGACGTAATTACCAAATTAAAAAGTATTATCTTAATTATACTAAATTAATTTTTAAAATTTTAATATGTTAAAATTAAAGTTATTCATCAATTTAAAATCAATTAATTTTTATCAAAAATATTAAAAAATAGCGTTGTTTGACATCATTTTTCTTTTAAAGTGTAATTGATTAATTTGTGCTTATTTTCAAGAAAAAAGCAGCATGGGTTGGCCCTTCTTTTCCGGGTCACTCCCATCATTTCACTTTAAAAAATATCTAATTGGATTGATTAGAACTTAAAATAGATAAAACGTTGAAGAATATAGTTTTTAAAAAATTTTAGCAAAATTAGTTGGTTCCGTTAATCATAGGTTCATAAAAACTCAATGATAATTTTAAGTGTGTTTGAATTAAACTTTAAGATTTTATTTGTTATAATTAAAATTATAAAACTTAATTTGTTATCAATATTAAATCCTGAGATTTTGTTGTAATTCCTTCTTAAATTAATTATAGGTAAATTTCACTAACCTCCATGGGATTTCTGATACAGCCACCTCTCCTATAATTTTAAAAAGGTGAAAATACACTGATTATCTCTGAGGTTTTATGTTAATACATAAATTACTCTGAAGTTTGAAAAATTACAATTACCTCTCCTGAAGTTTGCATTAATATAGATGCTCCCTTGATATTTAAAAAATTACACTAACTACCCCTGAAGTTTTGAGTTAATACACAAAACACCCTTGATGTGTATTTTTTAAACACCAGGGATACTTTGTGTATTAAAGGCAAACCTCATGAGAGGTCATTGTATTTCACCCTTTTAAAAAATA